>JAGDQP010046666.1:0-15233 GCA_022664845.1 Lepisma saccharinum
TTTGCCATTTGAAATTTTCAAGTTGAACCTATTTGGGGGGTATGGGGTGGAACTTTTATAGCTCAAAATTCAAGCCCCTCAAAATAATGAAGGACGTGATTTTGCATTTGCTCATATTCGCAGTCGTTGCGAAGATACACGGGGTGGCAACGGACTTTATGGACACCCTCTATAGTCATTCACAGAATATTGTAATCATTAACTTGGTTAATAAATTGAAGAAATTTTTACTAAGTCAAGGAGTCACTGAATTCAGTAACTTTTAATAAGATGTGACTTGTAGGTATTAGATCAAGTAAGCCTATGTATTACCGAGCGCATGTGGCTAAGCTTTTTCTCAAGTACTTTGGCATAGGCTCTGTACCTTGCATTGCTGGAGGGGATTGGAATTGTGTTTTGAATCCCATCGATCAGCAGTCCAATTATAATAAATCAGTGGCATCACAAAATCTGGTAGACATGTATGATTTTTGTAGAGGTGTGACGTAGTCTATATTTATTAATTCTGCCAAGGCACACTTATTTTGGGAGTAATACGCCAGCTCGATTAGATCGATTTTATGTCACAAAATATTTATTTCATTTGGTACAAGACATACATGTAGAGCTAGTCATTTTCTCAGATCATCAATCAGTCATAATGACTATTCGCCTACCTGACAATACATTTTTGAAAAGCGTTCCCCATCAATATTACAAGACGAAGAGTACCAACAACGTGTACGAAATAAATGGTCTCAGCTTATGAAATTGAAAAAGAATAAACAGGATTTGTACTCATGGTGGGATCAATCGATCAAACCACAATTAAGAAATATCAGTAAAAATTACAGCAGAAAAAGATTTTAAGTTACAATACAATTATTACTATGGATTGTTGAAAGAATATTAACTACAAGAGGATATTCTGTTCTTGTAAAAATTAAACAAATTAAAGCCATATTACTTACTTTACACTGAAAAAAGACCCATGGATTTTTCATACGCAGCAAATTAGATCCAATTGAAAACCTGGTATAGTGTACAATCAAAGAGAACGGTTTAAAGGAAAACAATAATTGATTTTAAAAAATCACGATAAGGACGGTGCTATTTATGAAGGGAACCAGGTAATAAATAGGTCGACTCCATACATCTTTCAAACTCTCTATAATGGTGCTACGAATTTACCAGCACCTTTCGGATTATTAGAACATATTCTGCAACAGCTTACTGAAGATAAAAGCAGCATGCTTGAAGCACTTTTACGAAGCAAGAAGTGCTCCAGGCAACTCAAAAAGGAAAACGATATAAAACAAGTGGTGTTGACGAACTTATTTTGGAGTTTTATTTGACTTTTCAGGATATACTAGTGTCATTCTTAACAGACTTGTATAATGAACATCGCGCGTTAAGCTCAAATTAGGTACATCCATGCTATCCGGTATTACAATAGTTATATTCCCAAAAAGAACAAGTCTCTTAACATCAAAGATTATAGACCTATAATTCTGTTAACCACAGATACGAAATTATGACTCGTTGCATGACATTAATGTAAAATTCTCAGCCCTCTACAGTACGGTTTGAGCAACCAAACTCCTATTTATGGAGTATTGAGTAGCATTAGAGATTTCATAACTTATAATGAGAAAGGTAACGATCGTACCGCAGCCATTTTAACAACAGATTATTCTAAAGCTTTTGATCGAGTACACAAGCAGTATCTTTATCATGTTCTTCAGGGATATGGTTTTGGTACAGGTTTCACAAATATGATTAAAGGTTTGTATGATGGGAGAAAAACAAAAATAAAACTTAATGGAGCCTTTACTAAGGCAATCAATTATGACAGTAGAATAATACAAGGTGATTGTTTGAGTTACGCTTTACTTAGTATTGCAATTTCGCCTTTGATACATGCTGTAGATAATAATATAATCAAGCGTATTTGGATGATACACATTTTTTTTTTTTTTTTATCACAAACGAAATTCACTTTCATACAGTTCAATATTATTTACAAATATATGAAAAATCTTCTGGTGCTGCTTTAAACAGCAGCAAAACAAAACTTCTTTGCCTTAATGATCGTATGAAGAACCTTTTAGCAGGTGCTTATGAACCAGTACCACAAGTTAAAATTTTGAATACTAAATGGAGAAAAAACAAAAACATACTATTCAGGTAAATTATGAAGAACTTGTCAGAAAGATTCGCAACATTTTAATAAAGCACAAATTTAGACATTTAAGTATATTTGGTAGAAATGTATTTCTGAAACAACATGTTTTTAGTTTATTGTGGTTTGTTGCTCAAATTCTACCTATAAGTGGAAAAATCAAGCTCAAATTAACAGTCAAGCTCTCTTTTTTCTATGGCACAGAAAAATATTAAGAGTATTACAAAAGCAATTGTTTATCATATGTTGTACTTACCGAAATTTAGATTTACAGGATAGAATTTTAATGACGCATTGTATTTGTAAGATTGTATGTGAACATCCAAGTTCTATTTCCTCCTCTGTTGTATCTGCATGTCTAAGTTACGTAAGCCTTGAGGCATCTGTTTCAATTTATCCATGGGCAAAACAATACTCTTACCTTACACAGGTGATTTTGGATCTCGTAAATGCTCTGATCACCAAGTCTCAAAACGAAGATTTAACGGTGAAGAAACTATACAAATATTATAATTCGCATACATCAAAGGTTTGCCTACATATTGTAATGAAAGAACCTGGTAAAGAGTGGATAAAAGTTTGGCAGAATATCAATATTCCTTTCCTTGATTTCTCTCAAAAATCATTGTGCTATGTAATTGTAAATAACGCATATCAAACAGCAGAAAGACTATTAAAATTAGGTATTGTTACACAACCTAATTGTAGTATATGTGGAATTGTAAATGGAATAGTGCATAGACTAAAAACATGTTCTAGAAGCCAAAGTGTATGGCCAGCTTATACCACCCTGTTCAGTAAATTATGTCGTTGTTCTCCTCATGTTTTCACACTGGAAAATATGATTATGTGTCCAGATTTTAACTTTTATCCAGGAGAAAAGAATAATGCAATTATATGCATTACTGCTCATACTTTAGTGTTTATTAATAGAGAGGGTATATAATCAGAATTTGTACATGTATGTACTCATGAAGAATTTTTTCAAAATTAATGAACAAAATAAAGGATTTTTTTTTTATTATTTTTTTTTTTTTTAGTACTACATTCGTAATCACCATACAATGTTCAGAGCTTTTCTGTAATATTCGTTAGTCCAGAGGCCAACCATAAGGTTGGTTGTATGCAAGTTGGCGTACCGAGGAAGTTATTGCTATTCTGTGGTCTAGAGTTCACTAATAATATGATTTACTTGGGTGTTTTGTCCCAATCACCCAGGATTTTGGGTAGTGAGTTAGTGACCTCATCAAAATTACACTTTGTCGGAGGGAAAAGCAAGGACGTTTTATGTCTGATTCATGCTTTTATAACACTAAAATGTCACTTAAATCCATGCTTGATAGTTTATTCTCCTGCTTTCAATATAAAAAATGTTTAAGATCAATGTGAAGCGACAAATTTTAAAGCTAGATGGCAGCACCGTCTCCATACAAGTCTAATGCATTTTTTCCTTAATGAAAAGACAACGTTACCGTTACAAATTCCAACGAATAGAGTTCTGAATTTCGGAGAAGAATGTTTATATAACTAGTTGCAGGTACACGCTAAAAAAAGTATGGTTACAGTAACCATATAATGCGATTTTACATACTTAATTTTGAGACAGCAATACTATGGGTTGCAAATACTATACAAGTATTGTTAATCGTGTATTGTCATTATAAAAATACATATGGTTAGGTGTATTGTCATAATTACAATGCTGTTAACAATATTGAATGGTCAAATTCTTGTTTCCTGTTAAATTAATAAGATATTTTGTAGGATTATAGTTAATTATACAATACTGTACAGTTGAATTAACTATGGGGGAATCATGACTGACCATATTATATAGTTATACATTAACTATACATATGTTGTTAGAAATTGACGATATTTTATTGCTGTTGCGACCATATGTATTGCTAAGTGGCCTCCGGACACAGTAGAATCTATCTCAACATAACATTTCAACAAAATTCAAATTTCTTGTTGGTGAATTTTTTTTAATTGCTAGCCCCTGAAGGGGACTAGCTCCTGATGAGAGGGTTACGCCCTCTTTACAGGTAGAGGACGTGGAAGGAAAATTTAAATTTGAGGAGTGAGTGAATGGGCTAAGGGATGTAAGGGAACTTTGAATATCCTTTATTTATTTAATCACTTAACATTGGCATTATAAGCTTATGCTTATAATCATATTTTAGGTGTTACGAAACTGGTGATGATGGGATGGAAAATAAGCATGATGTGCTTAGACGCCACAGCACTTTACTAATACGACAGAAGATTTATTTTCTTCTCATCTAGGGGCTGCTCTAGACATTAATGATAGACAGGTGAGCCCCACATTTAACATTGATGGATACCGTGAAAACTATGAACATGAAGGATGTAAGTGATTTATGAGTGATGATGGTAAGAACGGAGAATGATAAATTTACGTTCCTCGGAAGTGGGAGGTGGTGCTATTGAGAAGAAGACATATGGTCCGGAGTAAGCGGCCTGTAGCTATACTTTGAAGACTTCAGATGCAGCACGTTGAACTTTGTTCAGAATAGTGTCACGGCCAAAAGGATAGATATTTTGAAATGCTAGTATGAAAAAAGTGAGAAGTTGTTCGATGGTTATAGGAGGTAAGACTGAGTGTGCAGAAGAATGATTAGGTTGTTCAGGAAGAATGATTAGGTACTGTCCGGTTGTACAGTTGTCCAGTGGTACTGTGTAACCTGGTGTTTCTGGATTTGCTTCTGGTCGGTTTTTGCACTTGTAAGAGAAGGTAGGGTGAGGTTCGCTGCATTGGCTACATTTCGGAGTAAGTTGTTGGTTGTTGCAAACTTTGGTATTGTGAGGTCCTGAGCAATAGCCGCATTTTGGTTGGTTCGGACAGTGCTTTGTGTCATGATCATTATATTTTTGACATCGTTCACATCGTAAGGGCATTGGAGGTGATGTTCATGATGGCTCGACTCGGTATCGTTTTCTATAGATTAATGCTCCGTGTTTGAATAGTTCGTCGATAGTCTGTTGGTCTGTAGTCAATACCCGTATCATGAAACTTGGTGTGCCTTCTGATGTTTTAATACGAATGCTCTTGGAAATGACATGTCCCTCGATTTTGAGTTCTGCTTCTGCATCTGTAATTTCTGGATTGACGCCTCTGATAACGACTGATAACATAGGTGGTCTGCGTGGAGGTGGTTCCATACGTTTGGTTTTTGTTGAAAGTGGTGTTAGTTTTGCATTTTTTGCCGAAAATCTCATAGCTCTATTTATTCCTGATGGTAGATGCTAGATTGCTGTTTGAAGATTTGATAATGACTCCGTTGCAAGTAGGAATGATTTCTGATATGTAATCTCGAGGGACATACTTAACTAGCTGTTGAAAGAGATATTTCGGTGTTTGGTAGCGAGGATCATGATTTGAGAGAAGAAAAGAATGTAACGGAGCTGGATTCTTGCTGATTGATTCAGAATGTTTAGTACCAGAGAGAGCCATTGGATCGTCAGAATCTTCGGAATTACTGATGGTGTGAGTTTTTTGGAGGTGGTGAATTGGAGCTTCCAGAATGGCGTGTTGAAGATCGTGCACTAGAAGAGAGATGATCTGAGTTTCTGCCGTGCTTAGATGTTGACCCTAACGATGTGAGTTTAGTTTCTGTAGTGGATGAAGTACTTTGAACAACTTGAGGTAATGAGTGCTTCCCTGGTTTTAACATTATGAGGTCTCTGCAAGGGTGTACGAGCGACATGAAAATACAGATGATGATAATACTAATGAGTAGGTGGGACGACCCGTTTGGATAGCCGTCCAGGTATACATACGTCTCTCTTTCTTTCTTCCTCGTTCTATGTGTAAGATACATATAGATATGAGACAGAGAGAGAGAGAGAGAGATCTGCCGAAGTTCTCCCCTCGTCAGGAAAATCATCCATTTCTTTCCCAATAAGTAAATATGTGGCATTTTTTTTAATGTACCTGAAGAAAAGATAGCTATGCCCTATTCGAAATTCACCATAACATTAACAAAAATGTCTTTATTTCTAGCAATTTCATCTTAAAAGGGTAGGAATAAAGGAATAAAATTCAAACCTTGCGTTTGCGAGACCACGAGACCAACGCGAGAAGTTTCGAGTAAAACGAGACCTAGGACTTTCTGGGAGAAGCAAGACGAGAACGGAAGTCTGCGAGATGAGACGTGAACGCAGGACGAGGCCTATTCTTGAAACTGAGACGAGACAAGACGAGACCACCTTCACTTCTCGTCTCACCTGGTCTCACCCTCAAAGTAACAAAATTTTGCAGGAAATATTCAGCAATAAAATCTAAACTGCTGGTCGTTAAGAAAACTTGGTCAATCTTTAGAACATACAAGTGTCTCAACTAAAATGAAAATCAGTTATTTTGAAGATGTAATTTTCTTCGAAAATTGCGTCCAAATATGACGAAATTTTCAAAAACAGCCAAAATTCTTTTCTAAAAGTAAAAGTAACAGTCCCAATCAACTCAAGGCATTTTTATTATACCTTGAAATCGTTACTAAAAGTTGTAAACAACAAGTACATACTCTGTTACTCAAGGGAGTAAAAAAAAACCGAAATAGTGGAATTTTCGATTTTTTTGTCTTCGAAGTTGTCAGAATTTACACCCTGTACAAACAGTATGGTAGTTATATTTTTGTCATCACATGCTACACACAATCTATCGTATAAAATAGAATGTATTTAATTTGTGTTAATTAGTTGCTATGATTTGTTAAAGTTAGTACAGCATACCACGTTTTGGACTATGAGCAATGAACTTTAAGAATGAATATCTTGGGGAAAAAAATGTAATACGGAAAAATGAAAAATACCGGTCGTTTAAATTTCTATAAAGAGCTCAAAGGAAAACCATTACCAAATTTTACGACTTGACCGGTACATGCCCTGCCTGAATTGAAATGGAACGGATCTTGTACCCGAGTAGTACACAAACGTGTTTTGAAGGTTGATTTTTTGTTGATTTCGTTGAATAACCGTTATCGGTTGAAAAAGGTACGCTTAATTTTAAATCATAATTAAACAAAAACTTGATATTGTTGAAAAATGTTAGTTCAACGTTTATTCAACTGTTGTTTTCAACTATGGTATAGATTTTATTCCATGGGATTCTTTCTAATTTAATGGGATAAAATTTATAAATAAAAGCTAACTGAATATCATTAACTATTATTTTGTGTTCTCTTTTGCATGTTAAAAACACGTTGAATTTCAACCTATAATACAACGAAAATTTTATTATGTTTATTAGGACGTTAATCTGGCGTGTTTTTAACTATTATATTGAACTGTGCTCTAGAATATCTTTCCAGGATAATTGCATAAAAATTGTGCTTAAAAGCGAATAGAATAAAATTAGTTGCATTTCTCATATTCTAATTTGCATGTTGAAAACAGATTGAATTTTAAACTATATTTCAACGAACATTTAATTTCATTAATAGGGCGTTAATGTGAAGTGTTTCCAACTATGACATATGCGTTTTTCTAAGGCGACATATTACATTTATTGAAAAGTACACATTTAATAGTGCAGCGACGGTCAAAATGTTAAAGAAGGAAAAATGCACATAACACAGAAAAAAGTTAAGTATTTATTCTTATTCTTACATGATCATGAAACGATGCGACTGGATTTGTGGTGACTTCATTCTAGACTGCCTGTTATTACAGATACCGTAAAAGAGTAGTGACTTTCAAGGTGGATCCATGGATGCCGATCAGGGTAGTCGAACGATTAAACGCGCTTGTCTTTCGACTACAAGATCGTGGGTTCGAATCCCGCCTCGGACATGGATGTTTGTGTGTGTGTGTAATTTTAACTTAGAGTTAAGAGAGAACAGGTTCCACAAAGTTTAAAAAGGTATAACAAGTTGAACACGTAAAGCCCACTTAGGGCGAATCAATTTGTTTTAAAAAATGGATGAGGAGATAAGACAACGAGCCACCTGCGATGTGTGCAGAACGTTCCAGTTTCGAACCCTGCAGCAGACAGTTGAATAATTTACTGTTGGAAAATTAATATTGAATATCATGGTGAAAGCAACGGACAGAATGTAACTAAATGTGTGTATACCAATACTCTGTTTTGGCCAACTGAACCCGTTTCTTCATCGACTGCTTCTTGATTTCAACTTGTTTCTTCTCAACCATTGTTCAACGTCGAATAAACCGTTGAACAGGCGGACATTTGGGTACATTTACAACGCTATAAAAAACTTTTCGGTATTACCGTTTAATCCACGTATTTTCAACGTATGTGTGCTACTAGGGTATAGTATAATACGGGCTACATTAATATAGTACGATATTTCATAACACAAATAATTTGGCTAATAGTGATAATATTTTTATATAATTTTAAGGCAACTTTGGCTCAGAACGGATGGATGATGATGATAGAATTGGTGCAATTAAGAAAGTGGGAAGAAACGGGAGAACCCCGAGAAAACCCTCACACCAACTACGTTTGTCCACCACATAGCCAACATGTATGAGAAGGAATCGAACCGACGACACCTAGCACCAGAAGTACCATTGAGCTACCCATGATAATTTGAGAACAACTCACCGCTGCCTGGGTAAAAGGTGACAATTTGCATAAACCTTATCATATTTTACCCACGGTAGCCAATTTGAAAACTTACTCAATTTAACTGATCTCAGGATCCCGTTTATACGTCCAGGAAATATGCGTAACTTGTCTCTCTGTCAAATTAAATTTGCAATGAAACCGTTTTAAATTTACTAGTTTGTCCTCTATGAAGCTGCAAGTTTTTATTTTTCTGGGAAAGATTTTTTTTTTATTTAGCATAAATGGATAACAGACTGAGTATATTCCGTTAAGGTATTCATCCGCACGTATAACAACCAATCTCAATTTCCGTTATCCCTTTTTAAAAATTATGCAAATTGAAAATACTGTATATTACTATCATTGACATATTATTCACTGAATATAAACAGAGTCTTTCTCAATAAAAAGAGAAGCGAGGAAAGAAACTATACATTCAAATTTGATGCAGATCGTCTGCCTAACCGATGGCGTTCGTTAATTATAAAAGACGACTATTTTTACAATGCCATGGTAAGACGCAGTACTTAAACCGTTAGTTTCTTTGTGTAATGGTTGACGGGCAAGTGGCAAGAGCATGCAGCGTGTAATATAAGCATATCAATGTTACCTTGAGCTTCTCTATTATTGCTTTAATGTTGTATTAGATTTTTTTTTAAAGTAGCAGGTCTTCCCCCAAACGTCTCTATGAACAAAGACACTGGAATATTAATGTTTCAGCGAAAAATTATAGGAAGAAATATATGAACTTCGTGTGCAAAATTCCATGAATCGTTTGTTGGCCTTTTCCTAATATTCTGACATGAAAAAAGGACCACATAAAGCTTACTCTGACCACGTGTACCAAGTTTATTCCTATTCCACCCCTTTTATGTATCTCTACCGTATGCTTCTTAACCATTAAACACTATTAAAAACTTCTAAGCAGCTATTGATTTTGACAATAATGTCTCACCTGAATTGTAATGCCTACAAGGATAACCAAATTAATAACTTTTATGAACATCGTTGATTCCTGATCACGGAAGGAGAAAACTATGATAAACTTTCTATGTATTTTGACAACTTTTATATTTGATCTGTTAAACTTTGTTGATACATAACGACACAATCATAAATTCCTTTCAGCATTTCAGAGGAACGAAGATTACACCAGACGATTTTCTTATCAACTTCAATAGTGTCACCAGTTTTAACTTCTCACGTTCTTGTTGCCTGCTTTATTTCTTCCTATCTATCTAATCTGGTGTGGTAATCATTTTCAGTCATGTAAAATGACATTTTATGTAACGTGATGTGACATGCAAATCATCGATGTCCAATGATATATTTTGTGCAAAGAATATAAGTTTCTATAAGAAGAATGAACACTATATACTAAATTTGAAATACGTCTCATGTAACAATTAATTACATATTTTATACCAGAATGCTCGGATACTGTTTTCGGCGAAGTAATATTATTGAATAGTTTTAAGTTTTCCTATAGCCGATACTTCATATTCTTGTACAGCAAGTTACGTGACGCTCACTTTTTTCATATTTTTTACAGGACTTAAAGAAGTAGCAAAGTCGTGCCAAGCAGAAAGACAATATGGCAATAATTGGTGAGTTAATACCTGGTGGAAAAAGAGAATAAATCAAAATGGATATTCATGATAAGTTTATGGTGAATATGTTGGGAATGATTTTTTTTATTATCTTCGATGACGAATATATCTTATCTTATACATTATACCCTAATACCTGAAATTTTAAGGAGAAAAACCTACACAGTATGATGATCCCGGTGCGTATCAGTCTTCGAATATTCAATCTAATCATAATACTATACTGTATGAATAACGTTTGAGCCGTTGTAGGTTTTCCACTGAACAATGTAATATATCGTTAAACACACGTTATTCATTAATGATATTTCTGCGCAATTTCTAATTCAAAGCATAGGATAACCCTCACCTCCCTCTAGAATTTCAGACTCACTTGCAGAAGTTCTTGGACTAGCATCCATAGCGTTAGTCTTGCTTTCTGGCGGTCCTGACTTTGATCATCTGACCCAGCAGCTGGATATCCTGATGGAAGTATATCTAGATTACGATAAGTTCTCAATCACACTAGGCTACTACCAGGACACAACCTTCAAACCTAGGTCTTGGCCGACTCTTTCAACATCCTCTCCCCACCCCTATCCCGATCTGAGCTATAGTTGTCTAGAGACCATAAATGAAATTTAAATTCAGTTCTTGGGACAGATTTGTAACCATGAGTGAGTTCATTATATAACATCAAAAGATAATATGTCCAATCGAAAATCACATGTTTGCCAATCACTTTTCTATAAATCTATCAGAGTGTTCTGCTTACGGACTATTTTCCCAAAGAATAAACTAGTACCGACAAACGTGACGCAAGTGTAAAACCCACAACATTGATTCCAAATATACTCATTTTGAATACTATTATCCTTTGATATCAGTTATTTTCTTTCAAATTTTTATATGCAAATTTAGCACAAGTAGTTTTTATAATAAGTCACCCACAAATACCGAAACCGAACGTATATTCATGCTCAAGCCTTCTCAAACATTTAAATGTCTCTAGCATGTTAAGCCACCAGTTAGAGGAGAAAGCCCATTCAGAAGCCCTTAGCAGAACTTCAAAGTGCAAAAAGGGAAACTCCATTTCCACTGTGAAAGAAATTATTCAGGACAAGAACGAATAGCCGTGCTGTATGTAAATGAATTTGTCGTCGGTCGTCTTGAATCTAGCAAGGTATTCGAGACTATCTCGAGTCTGCGACATTTTGACTATGCCCAACCTTTTAACGAGTTCATGGTAAATAGACGACGTGTCACTTTTCTGGAAGTACACTGGAGAAGAACCTGTGACGGAAATGCAAAGGAAGCGAAATATTGAGGTTACCTGACTACGAAGAACTAATCAGGAACATTCGTTTAAAAATATGAGGATAAGAGGAGGAGAGAAGAAGAAACTGAGAAATAAGATAAGTTCCAGATAGATAAGATAGAAACACCAACATATTTATCACCTATTTCTATTTCCTTTATTTCTGATTGTTAGTTTCTATTTATCAAAGACTATTCTGCAATAATTTCTGCATTGCAGAACAACATAACAAAACGGAACAACATAACATTTTATATATAAATAACACATCGTATTTTAAAGATTTCAATTCATAAAAATCAATAACAATTATTGTCTTATTAATAATTTATATTTGATAAATTATTATTTAGTAAATTGTTTTTTATATTCTACATACCTTCAGACGTTGATTCCATTTTATTTCATTACGATCTGCTTCAATCTAAAGTTTTAATACAACTTTCAACACGTGCGTCGTTTACTGACTCAGTGACATAATCGATGCCAATCGAACAAAGGTAGTTTTGCGACTACTATTCTGGGACAGGTAAAAGGAAATAAATCACTTTCATTAGTAGTTTCTGACCACTACAGATGTACTCTAATAGCCAACACAACATGAAAAAAAATCCCTAACTAGTTCTTTTTTTTTTTTTTTTTTTTTTTTTTACTTTTGGTCAGATTTTTTGGAACCGGCCACACAGTGAGTCGTCCTACAACAGCCTAATCATTTAAGTATTTTGTTTGCTTTAAGACTCACTTATCACTTATTGTTTTAAGACAAACAGTCACCTATTACCTGTAACTGCTTAACATGAAAATCTAGCTCTATAGAAATTAAGTTTCTCTTACTTACGCAGCAAATCGACGAATTACCGAAATGTCAATTCCACTGAGCTTTGTGTCTAGTGTCTAATGTAGAATCAGCAATTAGTAGACTCTTTCCTGTCCTTCCCAGCAACAATTTCAAAAAACGTACTCACAATCCTGTAAATTTATAGGAACATTAATATCTTTGGTTATAAACTATGTATTCTGGTAAAAAGGTACCTTACAAGCAGAGTTAAATTCATTTTCAGCAGTTGTCATAAACTACCTTAAATAAGAGAAACTTCATTTACCAGGTGCGTACTTAGGATTCTCGGAATAGATGAATTAATGTACACAAAAGACACAGTGATTGGATGACAATGCTAAGAACTATTTTATTCGAAGTATTGGCCATCGCTAGCGATACATTTCTGCCATCGTTCCGGCAATGTGTGGATGCGAGACCAAAAAGAAACTGTGCCTCTTGTGCTGCAAACCAGTCATCTAGCCATTTTTGTACATTTTCGTAAGATGTGAGGCGCTGGCCAGCAAGTGCGTGTCCCGTGGATGCAAATAAGTGAAAATCGGAAGGCGCCAAGTCTGGTGAGTAAGCCGCATGTGGAAGGATTTCCCAGTCAAACGTCGCAATCGTTTCCTTGACCGGTTTTGTTGTGTGGGAAGATGCATTATCGTGAAGCACAATCACGTTATGTTGTCTTTAGTCATATATGTCTCTGGTCGTTTTTAACGCAAAGCGTGATGCAAATCGATCATTTGCTGTCGGTAACGTTGGGTATTAACGGTTTCGCCAAGTTTCAACAGTTCATAATAGATCACTTCCTTATGATCCCACCAAATACAAAGCATTGTCTTCCGTCCATAGCGATTTGGTCTTGCAGTCGATGTCGCCGGTTCTCCTGGAGTTACCCATGATCTTTTACACTTAGGATTCTCGGAATAGATCCACTTTTCGTCACCAGTCACAATTCGATGGAGAAATTATTTCCTTTTGTACCTCGCGAGCAGAATTTCGCTAGTGGTTTTTCGGTTTCCCTGCTGTCGTTCAATTAATGAATGTGGAACCCATTTTCCCACCTTCTGAATCTTGCCCATGGCTTTTAAAGAATAGAAACTGCTTCTCGTGTCACATTTAATTGATCCGCGAGTGGTTGTTGCGTTTGAGCGTCATCCTCATCCAACAAATCTAGCAATGGAGGATTAAAGGCTTGATGCCATATCCGGTTTGTTGCCATAGCAGCGACGGGAGTCAAGTCTAAACAACAGTGAACAGTCGGTAGGAATGTAGACAGTAAGTTGTGGAAGTAATGACTGTTAAATTTTTTCGAATAGTTGATTTTTTCGGTGGCGAACCGAAACTAATTGAAAGAGGAGAAAGTGTTGTGAAGTCCAATCATGTAGTTCTCCTCACATATGACGGAGATTTGATGTTCATTCGAGGGAAAGTGCAAGCTAGTATGAAGAATAAGATGTATGAAGTTGAGGTGAGTAGCTGACCGATAAATTATGGTTGTAAACACGTAATTTAAAGCAGTGCATGTTCGAAGCAAAAGGGTAGTGTAATATAAGTAGTGCATGGCTTATTTTCTCTTCTGAAACGAGTTAAAGTAGGAATGTATTAAATGTCTGTGCCGTATTTAACGAATAAAATCTTTAATGGTTTTCTCACGTGTCCTAAAGTTTGCTCGTAAACTTCATTATTCATAATACGTGCGATACGGTGCAAAATAATTGCTGTTCCCCGAAATCAATAATTGATTTTGCGACCTAACGCAATATGAGGTACGGAATATGGAGACAATTTTGGGGGAAATCGTGCGGTTATACTTTTACATCGCCAGACAACTACTTGACATTTTTTGTTCAAATTTTCACTATTTTCCTCTATTTCACTTCCGAAAGTTAAATTTATGGGCGCATCGTGGATACAGCATTGCATTCCATTAATTTTGCAATGTATGCACTTCATGTCATATTCACACATTTTTGCATACTTTTCACGATTTCCCCTCATTCACACTTGCAAATACATCCAATGTACTTAGACACTTTAAACAACTGTACTTACCATTCTTTGCTTGAAACACGCTTGGTTTCCCGCGTTTGAACTCGTGTCATTGTTCCCTGCCGAGATGCTAAGAAGTGCCGGGTTCGGAAAACCTTCGTTGCCGATAAAGCGTGGTCTAGTGCTTCCTTCAGTAAGCCCTGCCTGTCTCATTTTATTTTCGAATTCGTAAACCACATCCGATAAATCATGCATTATTTATGCCGCTTAGGATAAACGGATTCTTCGTCTTCGATAGGGGACGGTGAACCAGTTATTTACACCCTTGAGAAGAATACTTGATATACTTACATATAGTTTGTACGTATGAATATTGTCATATACTTAGCCCCTCCCCCCTTCCTTCGGTTTTAGGCTGACTACGAGCCTATGATTGCTTTATTTTCAACTTACGCTTTTCTTTACTGTTTACAAGTACATCTATGTGGGTTAGGTTAGGTTAGAAAAGTCAGGTTAGTTACTTTTTATATATATATATATATATATATATATATATATATATATATAAAATAAATCGCAGCCATATTCAATCTACTAGTGGATGAGGCCTCTCCCTGAAGAGGCTACTGCTCCAACGCTGACCAGACAGGTTGGGAGAGGAGAGAATATACTCTCACTGTGGTCGCGACTATATTTTATTCGTAGCAGCTCCCCAATGCATCACGATGCAGGGTGGGCACCGTTCCACACCCACA
>JAGDQP010046667.1:2321-15233 GCA_022664845.1 Lepisma saccharinum
AATCGGCCCAAGGGGGTGGTCGGGGGAGGGGTTTGAAATTTTGAAAAAATTATATATCAGCCTCTATGGAGTTTAGAGGGAAACTTTGTCTGCATAAATTATAGTACTCCCTATGATGTTTATGGTGACAACAACGATTCAGGGGTTGTGGGGCTACGAGTGAGGGTGGGGGTGGAAATTCGAAATTTTTAAAACCACGTCTTGTGGGGTGTCATTGAAAAGCTCTTGATGATTAATCTACATATCAATAACTAGTTTCTCGATAGCGCTCATATAAGGCGAGATTTGAATTTTTTGGAAAAAACAAAACCAAAAAAAAACTTGAGATCTACCTCAGCCTGTAGGCTTGTCGAAAGTTTTTTAATTAAAGAGATTGATCATGGAAGGCAGTCTTGTCTCTTGTATACAAGTTGTATTGCATTCTCGATACTGTGTAGTGCAAATATTATTTCCAAAGTTGAAATGGAGGCAACTTCCATTTTTTATTTTCTGTAGGTGCAGATACCATTAATATTAAAGAGTGAAAAGTATAAGACTGGACCGAGGATCGAACCCGGGACCTTTGGGTTACCGTCCCAATGCGCTACCACTGCACCACGGTGGTAGCGCATACTTTTCACTCTTTAATATTAATGAAAATATTACCACTTTTATTTCGTCTTCAGTCACTAGTGTTACTTCAGGCACGGACATCGATTCTAATACCGATACTCTACAAACCATTCCCTACATTGAGTACCAAAATCAGCTGAAGTAATCCTTTGTTTTCCCTTACTGAAAATCAAATGAGCAATATTTGCATTCGTAGGAACAAAACGAGTTTAGATCTATGTCTCATCGCATCCACGTTTACCTTGTGATTTCGTAATTTAGAAAAGTTAGTCGGAGTAAACTGTCTTAAGTAAGTACACACATTAATACATAACAATACTCACATTAATATTGACCCAGTACAAACGAATGCTCAAGGTAGAGTGGCTTCAGGCTTATTGTAAGTTGTTGTAATATTAGTGTGCTTTATTGAAGAGAGGAAGAAGCACGAAAAAACTGTTGATGTAACATAATTTCAATGTCAGATTAAATTTTCGTTCGTTGTCTTATTTTTTTTAACAGTGTGAATCTGGGAAACATGTGTGCTGTATTATTTATTATTCAATTGCCTTATGCAATTCACATCAGTGGCCTATATATGGCCACTGATGTGAACTTAGTGGTTTTTTTTTTTAATGACACAATAACAACATGTTTTTCCGCCTTTTTATTGTTAATTGTTGTATAAAGGTAAATACCAAAATGTTCACAAGTTCACAAATGTATAACCTGTTAGGCTTCTATCGAGACACTTGTTTCTGTTCCTGAATTGTGTGTTAACAACTTTAATATAGCTATTAGCATTTTTAGAATGCCATCCGTGTCTATTATTTAAGTACCAAACAATCTGTGAAAGTTGTTTTATTTTTTTGTGGCTTTTTATTCGGGTTGGGAAAATGGGCAGAAAATTGCGTGGTATTGTACTACTATAAACCATTAAAGGGTGGAAACAGCAGTGAGTTTTGAGAATCCATCATATCAGAGCAGGTGTCTGACTATTCCTGGCCCACTTGATAACGCATATATAAATATCTGGTGACGGTAGATAGATACTGACGGAGCAAGTTTTAGCTGCTTACATAACAAGAAGTCAGAGAACAACCGTTTAGAGTTGAACATTTTCTTTACAAAGTTCACACAAATTTTCGCCTATAGCATTGCCTACTTGAATAAAGTTTTCTTTTCTTTTCTTTCTTTTTTTTAAAAAAAATTATTAAAGTATCTTCGTAGAATTGATATTCTAAAGGTCCGAGTCAAAATTTGTATTAAATACATCCTTTAAAAAAGCTGTTATTTCTCCTAATTTGAAGGCACTAGTTGTAATCATGATAAAATTAATGGTAAAATAAGGGAGCATTTATGTATTGCCTCTTTGGACTTCCTTTGTTCCGGCATCATGATAAATTAAATATTCGTATACGGCCCCATATTGAACATTTTTTACTGAAAAACTGCTTCAGCGTACTTGTATAAAGTATTTTCATTTGTAAGAAGATACTTCAATAATTTTATAAATAGTGATAATTTTGAGAACAATTTTAAACTTGTTAAATTCAATGTTAGCAAATATTTAACACATCAAGGATTATAATTTGGCACAGATGTAGGTGCAGGAACTCTCAAGTTAATGATTGATTGATTGGTTGCATTGTTATTAACATCCTAAACGAATTGGTGAACCTCTAAATACGGAACCTACAGTTTTTGTAAAGTAGGCTCCGAATCACCCCGTTTAATGGAATCCAGCGGAACTTGAACCCGTGACCACGTGCACATAAAGCTAACCTCAAGTGCTATGATATTTGTAATCAGAATTTTCAGTGATTTACTTACGTGTTTAATTTCATTAATGAAATTCTCAACTTTAATCTGTTTTCCGTGGCTCCCTCTTGATATCAGCATCGGAAAGTATATTGGACACTTTATGGAACTGCTTTATCAAAGGGGCCAGAACGAGTCCAGCTTCTGAAATTCAAGGTTTCCCTGGTTATTTATTATTCACCTGGTGTAGCTTGGGAAGAAGACTTGAATAATCATGGATGACATTGAATCTCGGAAGTGGGACTCATTACTGGAAAGCACATTACCACCAGCACTACAGATTGTATTCTGTTAATAAAATTGTTATTCTTTACGTTTGAACTTGAGATTTGTGTTGGTATTTTGTTGTTGACATTTCTTAATTTTTTTTTTTTTAAATGCTTGCTTGCTTTTATTCTTTTAACACAGCAAGTTCGGAAGCTAATTCTGGAGATGATCCACCGTTTACCTACAAACGAACAGCTGAGACCATATGTTAAGCAGATTTTGTCACTGATGCTGAAATTACTGGAAACTGAAAACGAGGAGAACGTACTTGTTTGTTTGAGGATTATTATAGAGCTCCACAAACAGTACAGACCCCAATTCAATCCAGACGTAAGTTCTTTAGAAGCTACTACATTTATCCTGTATTTGTAATTAGGATGTCATATTCATTTATTTATTTCCCGTGATTGTAATTAACCAAACTTGGGTCAGTGCGATATTCAAAGTCATAAGTGAGAGCGAATTGAAGCAATTTTTAAAGTTACTCATGCTAAAAGCTAAATATGTTGTAACGTATGCAGAGTGATTTATTGTAAGATTTGTTTATCTGTTCTTCATCATGCCATCTATACAGAATAATCAGATTGAAATTTTAAAAATTAAAGTTTCGTGAAGTTAAGTAGCTGTTGAGTAGTGTCTTCCTATTACATTTTCTTTGGCGCAATTCCGCTAGCTGTCAACTCGCTTTTACTATATTCTTTAGTATGTGCTTTATGTCTGCAATTTATTTGTAGGGTAATTATATCAAACTGCATTAGTGTCTTAGAACCGACTTCATTGTATAGAAACCCGGCATGCGATTTGTTTCGATATCAGGGAATCTAAAAACGGAAGTAAATCATAATTAATATTTCGAAGGATTGATATTTTATTAAAAGCTGCTTTGTTAGTTTCTAGTTAAAAAAACGGGTAATTTGTTAATCGTATGCTGCTTTTATCCTGATGTAAGAGCTTTGTTCCACTTACTGAGGAAGTGAACTGCAGTACACTGGACTGCTTCCTTCACAGCTTTTGCTTTGATGTTCGTGTAGTATTAAGACATCACCATTATTTCTCGTGTAGAAGGGAGCTTTGTTGGCTACAAGGATGATGAAATCTGACCACTTAAGTGAGATTTCAGTTTGCTTTCGTGTGGAAGCACGTGGTTTCGCTGTGTTATGAAACACTATGTAATAGTTACTAAAATGAACCATACAAAATAGAGTTTACTAATTTCTCAACGTTTCGTAGAATAAATCCATCTGTATTATCAAGAACATTGGTTCATAACCTTATGCCAATTGCGTACCTCTTTGGTAACCCGGGCGAACCCCTACATACCCATTGTAGCGTGCTCGCAACACATTGTTTAAAGAAATATCCCACCATTCACGCGTGTCATCGGTTGGGAAAGAATGATTTAGAGCAGGCACGTGCAACTTCGGACAGGCAAGGGCCGGTCATTGAAAAGGTAAAGAGGCCACGGGCCGTTTTTGATAATGTGCAAACTTTGTAAGAGAATATTTTATAATCCCACCTAAAAGACCATTGTAGAAACACTTAGGTGAAAATCATACCTAGTATGGTGTGGGGCCTCCTTTTGCGTCCAAAACAGCTAGGATCCGACGTGGAATGGACGTATACAGCTCCTGAATCGTGGTGTGTGGAATGTTGTACCATTCTTCCTCCAAAACATGCTCCAGTTCCTTAAGGGATGATGGTGGAGGGTAATGAGACCGAACACGCCCTTCTAACACAGACCACAATGGCTCAATGATGTTAAGATCTGGTGATTGTGGGACCCAGGGGAGGTGTGATAGCTCCTGGTCATGCTCCTCAAACCATGATTGCACCGTTTTTGCAGCGTGACAGGGTGCCAAATCATCTTGGTAGATGCCATCACCATCCGGGAACAATGTGTGGGCCATGGGTAGAACCTGGTCCCCCAAAATGGCTTCATACGCCTTAGCATCATTCCATGCAGGGCTATGATGGGACCTGCAGAAAACCACGATATCACTGCCCATACTGTAACAGAACCACCCCCATGCTTTACAGTTGGGCGCAGACAGTCTGGATCATAGGCCTGCGACGGTGTTCTCCATACGTATACACGACCGGTTGTTGGAAACAAGGTGTAGGTCGATTCATCGGAATACATTACGTGTTTCCACTGATCAACCGTCCACTCCTTGTGGTCCTTGCACCACTGGATACGCTGCTTCGCATTTACTGCTGTGACCAGAGGTTTGGCGATCGCGGCCCTGCCATGAATTTTCATTTTATGAAGTTCCCGTCGCACCGTTTTTGATGAAACCGGGTTCTGTAGGCCGGAATTGAGTTCAGACGTAATTTTCATTGCAGTGGTCTGCTTTTTAGCTGCTACAATCCGTTTTAATGCCCTCCTGTCCCTATCGGACAGGATTGTCTTTCGACCACTGTTGTGCTTTGCAGACGTTGTTTGCCCATGCATTGTGTATGCCCTCGTGACATTGGACACAGTGCCTGTCGATACCCCCACAATGGTCGCCACTGTTGTCACTGAAGCTCCAACCAGACGGGCACCAACGATCATGCCTCTTTGGAAGTCTGTCAGGTCGCCCATTTTACCGCACCACTTGCACACCACGACACTCACAGGTGAACTGGGTACTACTGACGGAAGAGGAAGGTTCACATGACACATTGAAAACAAAACACGATCGGCAACCGCAACACGTGGTGTACAGTGGCGGGCGACACTTACGTGTCCTGTATGACGTGTTTTTAGATTTTTTTGTCCAATCCCTGTATAACGAAATTCAGTGAATGTATTTATTGAGGCCTAGCTGTTAGTTATTCGTGTACTTCACATACCCCCTTTAGAAGCAGCATTCTTCGCTAGTTGCATATCGAACTTGATTGTGTCTCCGAGCTGTTCGTGAACATTGCGATCTCACCAACAGTCGAAGGAAGTACTCTCCAACGTCTTTTTTGAAAAATTTTGACTGGATGTACTACTCATTGCTGCTATAAATCCGAATCTCCGTGAAAAATGTTTTGTGGTACTTTGTAGTCGCCCCATTCCATGTCATTGAATACGGATACATCCATCTTCCGATTCCCATTTGTTTGCCAATAAATCTATTTTTGTTTCTTCTTGGTCCCTACTGTCTGCCAGACGGTCTTGGCTAGTAATTTTAAACTCAATGGCAATTATTTGAGTGCTTTGCTTGTCATGGACCATGGTGTCTGGTTGATTTGCCTGTACCTGTATACTTGTTCTAACTGCTGTATCTGGAGTGGAACCCCACTAAATACCTTCGCTTAAATAAACCTTAAAATATACTTTGTCCAACCTCAACAACAATATTCACCCCATTGGGCCGGATATGACCTGTGGAGCATAGGTTGTGGTGCCTGATCCAGAGGAATGAACGTCTAGGAAAACTTTTAGAAATACAGTACAGAAAAAATAAACTAATTGATAAAAAAGAAAGAGAAGAAATAAAAGTAGATCCACTTTCCCTACAACACTAGAGTCTGATTCACAACTGTCTCCTCAATCTTGTCATAACCTAAAACACGGAAACCGAAAAACACTATATGAAAAAGTACAAGGTAACCAAAAATGTTTTTGACGTCCCATTAATCATGCGCGCACAGAGAGGAAACGAAATTACGCACGTGCATGCCAAGCGATCGGGAGTAATCTGACCATCGAGCTTCAGTAATACAGGCACGGTGCTCACACACAGCAGTCATATAGCTCGTCCAGTGTAAAAGAGAAATGGAGGTATCGAAGCAGCTTGTTCGCGCGTGTTTTTTGTATGACTTTAAAGGGGGCCTATCAGCTGCCGCATCAAGTCGCCGCATATACCAGGTGGTGAGAATGCCGTGAACGAACGCACCGCCAGGCATTGGTTCCAGAAATTCTGTTCGGGAGATGTGAGCCTTTCTGATGAACCTCGCAGTGAACGACCACATGTGTTGGACGACGAGGCCCTGAAAGCAGTCATCGAGGAGGACAGTGGTTTAACATGTGATGAACTTGCAGAAAAGTTCTATGTTTCCGCTGAATCAGTGAGACTGCACCTGCATGGGATAGGGAAGTCATACAGGTTAAGCAAGTGAATACCCCACATATTGTCGGCTGCCAACAAGGACCAATGAGTGACAGCCCGTTTGTCCTTACTCACTCGGCACCTGAACATATCTTTATTTGATCGCTTGCTCACTGGTGACGAAAAGTGGGTCCTCTATGACACTCCAAGCGTACCAGACATTGGTTGTCGCCACTTGACCCTGTTTCTCACACCTCAAGACCCTATCTGCACCCACGAAAGGTTATGTTCTCTGTATGGTGGACTTGTCGCCAAGTGGTGCATTACTAGCTCCTTCCACCTGGTCAGGCCTCTTCTCACAACAGTTGAAAAGGCTGAACCGTGCATTGCGGCAGTAGGAGCCGGCATTGGTGAATAGCAAGGTTGTGCTGTTTCTCCACGAAAATGCCAAGGGATATGTGGCAAAGAGGACCCGGGAGACCCTGCAGCAACTTGGCTGGGAGACACTGTGCCATGCACCATATTCACCGGACTTTGCGCCAACAGATTACCATTTGTTTCATTCCCTCGACAACCACCTCCGTGGGAGATCCTTCGCCAATGAGGGAGACCTGCGGAACGCACTCACGGCCTTTTTTGCCTCGAAGACCGACGACTTCTATCACCAGGGTATTATGCAGCTGCAGGAACGTTGGCAAAAGGTGTTGAATGCTGATGGAACTTACTTCGAAACCTAAAGGTACGTACCGTCCACTGTATTGATCTTTGTTTATCACTGCTTTCGAACGGCAAAAACTTTGTTGGTTGCCTTGTAACTAGATATGAAATTTCATTTCGTAAATGCGCAGATTATCAGTGATTATTTGTATAAACTCCTTGGGTAAAAATACCGATCTTTATGTATACTAAATTTACAGATACTTACATTCTGTATAGTCTTAAAATAAAGTAATGCAAATGCTACTTAATACATTTATGAAGAAAGAACCACGTTTCTCTTTAATATAAGTATGTGACTGCAGTAACGCTTAGCTGAGCCCAAATCTCAGAATTTTTTTTTTTTTTTCGAATGTTGTGATGGAAATATATATCTAATTCTACCGTAGCTGTGTTTAACTACTCGGTAGAAACTGATATACTTACAATGAATTAGCAGAACTCATGGGATAGTCACCTAATATCTGGTCGGGGCCCCCTCTGTCCCTGTGGAGCGCAGCAATACGGCGTGGAAGTGTCTGCAAGTCCCTGGTACACTTCCGGAGGTAGTTGGCACGACACAGTCTGCAGAGCGGAAACCAATTGCGGCCTGTTCGTGGGTTTAGGATCCAGATATGCTCAATGGGGTTCATATCATGGCTCCGGGGTGGCCAGCTCGGTCGTTGAACCTCCCCTGCATGCTCTTCGAACCATTCTCGAACGATATTGGAGCGATATGGCGACGTATTGTCATCTTGAAAGACCGCAAGATCGTCAGGGTGTTGAAAGGCCAAAAACATGTGTAGATGATCTTTGAGCAGCTGACAATATCGTAGACGTGTCTTCCTGAACAACCAGAGGGCCCATTCCATACAAGGAAACGTGCCCCAGACCATGACTGATACTCCGCCGCCATGAACCACGCCCTCTTGGCATGCGGGATCCATCGCTTCATGAGGGTTGTGCTACACATGGTGCCTCCCATCGTGACTTGTCGGACCAGCTGACGTTACGCCACTGTTGCAGTGTCCATCCGAGGTGGTTGTTAGCAAATGCAAGCCGGAGTGTCCGATGACATGGGGTTAGCAGTGGCACCCATATAGGGGGACGGCTCCCATACCCGAGAGAACGCATGTTCCGACGGATTGTCCACTGGGAAACGTTTCTAGCGCAGCCAGTGTCGAATTGGGCCGTGATTTGTCGCATTGTCGCCCTCCTGTCTCTGTTGATCATTCGTCCCAAGTGTCGCCGGTCTCAGTCATTAAGGGCGGCTGTACGCCCGTTATAGTGTCTGTTGTGGACTGTGAAGCCGAATTCCTGCACCACCGCCGAAATCGAATTTCCCGTGCGTCGGGCACCCGCCACATGCCCCATTCGAATGGCGTCAACTCACGACGACGTTGCACTTCACAGGAATCACTCACACAGCCACTTCCCACGAGGTCTCACACACAACTGCAGCTGTCGTGGAGCCCTGCAGTGGGCGTGAAACACACGTGGTGTCCGCCCGCGAATCAGTGACCTGCTATCCCATGAGTTTTGCTAATTCAGTGTACTTTGTATGTGATTTCGCCTTGGTTACTTAAACAAGTACAAATTCCAACTAGAATATTTATTTACTTCCTAAATCTACAGTGAAATATATTTTGAGTCATTGTCTTTATTTTCAGTCATGATTCTACTCTACATAAAACTTAAAAGCATTAAGCAACATGAAAAGCAAAATGTTAGTCATATAAATCGATCTTTGTTCGATCTAAATAACACAGATTTCACATTATATTTTTGATCAGGTGTGATTTCTCAACTTAGTGATGTTAGGTGCACATTGGATACCAGCATGAAAACCTTTGATTTAAGAACTTGCAATTAGATCTTAGGAACTTTTATAATGTAATGTTAAGTTTAAAATATTCTCCATACGAAAGCTTTGCTTTTATATACCAAAGGTAAAATAAAATAATGGCTGAGCAAAGCACTACAATTTATTTTTAAAAAAATTTTAAAATAAATTGTAGTGCTTTGCTCAGCCATTATTTTATTTTACCTTAAGTTTAAAAAACAATGACCACGTCTGTGTTTTCGATAAAATGATCACCAACGACATAATTAAACAACAAAGACATTTACTGGAGTTTAGTTTATAATTGTTACTAATTTATAAGCAATGTCCATGTGTAAGAATATACGGACATATATACAGTCCATACAATCATACGTAAATTTTAGTCATTTTGTGTGTGGGTGGAGTGGAGTTGCCGTTTCATCTATGTAGAATTACGTGAAAACTACTGAAAAGAACAGTGTTGTAGTTTATATGTTTAGATAACAGAATGTACACAGTTTGTATTTCTAGAACGATTTTAAAACCAGTTTTATTGTCGACTGTCCACGCTTTGGTCTGTAATTAAGCATGAACTTTGTAAAGGACTTAACATTTTGTTTCTCAGGTTCAGCATTTTCTACAGTTTGTGAAGAGCATTTATTGTGAACTGCCGAACCATCTGAACAAGATATTTGAGCCGAAACCACTTATACGAGTGAAAGATCTAGCGGAGCTGAACATTGCAGCATTGCTGTGTGAAACATACACTGTTACTCCTATTCAAACAGAAAAGAGTACTCCAGAAGGAACAATGATATCAGTAAGTGATTTTGTGTACACATTTTGCGTGTATTAATTTGCAAAAATCGTAGTTGTAGTATGATGAACTTGTATATTATATTCAATGTAGTTATCTAATTCGTCTTTTTAGCTTGAATTTTGATGGAGAACTAGCTTATCTCGTCATTCATGAATAGAATTTAAAACTTTTAAGAATTGAATCAATTCAGCAAACGTAAATTTGTAATTTGCTTGCTTTATTGTAGAACTGGATTAATGGTATCTTTACTGTATTTGGTAAATAGTTATTTCCTGCTTGACAAGCATTAAACTATAGTTTTTTTTATGTATTTTATTTTACAGTACAGTTTAATTCCAAAGGCAATTCTGTCATTGAAAGTTCTTCAGGAGCTTCCAATAATTGTAGTGCTGATGTACCAGCTCTATAAAAACAATGTACAGCAAGATGTTGCAGATTTTATACCGCTTATCATGAACACAATTACACTTCAGCCTTCACCTCAGCATAGGTAATGTTACATTTATTTCTATTCATTTCTTGAATTATCTGTATACATTTCGTGTAGGTACGATTGAGATAGAATTCTAATTTTAAGCTTCATTGTTGAGAAAACTTAGGAAATATCTTTAATGTAAGACTGTAAACATATTCATTCACATAGCTTTTGTGTCAGATAGCGTCTCAGATTAAAGAGAGTGACCTTTACATTGCTGATTGAAGAAGATGTAGTTATGTTGAGATAACCCACCTATCACCGTGTACTCTTAAAAAAAACACAGTAGTACTTTAAGTGATTTTTTTAGGTGTGTGTGGGTGGGGGGGGGGGGGATATATTTTTGGTTTTTCTAAACCGTGAATAATTTACGATAAAGAACACGATGTTCGTTGTTTGTTCAGGAAGATTTAATTTAGCGAGGGAAGTAACGCATGCAATATTATAGATATTCAAGAAGGCAGCTTGGTAGAGTTTATTGTTACATGGGTCACGAAAAAGGAAGTTTCTGTTATATTTTAAAGGAAAAAGTATGAATTCTGTTGACGCAATTATCTTTATTGAAGTTTCCCCAGAATGCTTTTCTTAAATTTAACCTCTATATGCTGTAAAGGCTTCTGTAGTCGAAGTCATTTACATGTCGGAGGGGTAACGTGCTTTAGTGAGTACATGTGGGGCTAGAATAGCGAAGGAGAGCCTTTATTCTAGATACCATCCTAGCACTCACCTGGTGGGACTGAGGAAAACCTCTGGAAGGATAGTTAACGTGAGCGGGACTTAAACCCCCGCTGCCTCTCCAATGCGATCGTAACATCTGGACTATGGGAGATTAATTTTCTCAGTTTTTCAATCTCGCTGTGTCAATGCAGGGATGAAAGCTTGAATATGGGGTTTCAGAATTGTACGAGACATAGTTAATGTTAAAGGTACAAAGTACAGCTATTTACCTAGCATGAAATTCCGAAAGCGTGAATTATTATTTAAAGTAGTCTAAGGAATCTATCTCGGCTCTTTTTTGTTGCACACACACACACAGGAAGCTGTTTACCGAGCGTGAGTATAATAATCTGGGTGCGATCCCTGGACTGACATTTTTGACTGAGACCTTTCGTGGTTCCGTCACAAACACATCAGACGAACGAGTGTCTTGAATTGTGATTTTTGTAATGGCCGAACACGTAGGTTCTAAGCAGTTACTTACTATTGGCGTGGCCGAGTTTCAATCCAAATGCGAGTGCACAGACCAATATGCGATGCCACTCACCAGTAAGTTTGCTCTTCCTCAGCACTTTCGTGAGTCCACAGTAACTGAACTGGCTACAAGCACCTGCAAACCATGAAATAAAGCCAGTGCTGATATCGTTCCCATTCCCGTTTCCACGGACAGAGTGAAATGTGCTGTGTGACTTGATTACGTGTAATCTTAAACTCTTTCAGAGCTATAAATGTAACGTTTCAATAATAAGTAACTTCTTATTCACCTTTCCTAAGACTCACATCTCCATTTACTTTAACACGTTAACTTCCACCATATAATGTATGATTATCCGTTTAGTGAATTTTAATCTTTTAAAAATGAAAGCCTTCTATAATCCAAAAGCTGTGGGATGATGAATTTTTCATATACCCATTGTAATATTGCGTCACTTCAGATAAAAAGTAATGATTTCAAATCGAAACGTTTAAAATTGTACTCCCAGTCCGTATTATGTGTCTGTGTACGGGTTTCTATTAATAAGACAGTGAAAAATGTTCGTAATTGCTTCAAGGATAATCATGTTTGTTCTTACATTATTTTCGTGCTTGTTAGATTATTTTCATTTTGTAAGTTAGTATTTTTTACGATATGTTTACCTTATATGAGAGAAGAAAAGTATCGAGTTGTTATAGTATAGCTACCTTTTCTTCACTTCGGTTACACAGGAAGAACAGATAAAGACAATTCTGTTTAATCTTTAGGTGAAGTAAAGACACATTTTATTTGAAGACTAACTGATGTCCTGCCGTTAGTCCAAGTTTTTTTTTTTTTTTTTTTCCCAACCTTACCCCTTTTGGAGTGTCGAATCGAAAAACTAAGGTAGCCGTTGCTAATGAATTTATAGTCATAGCAAATTCGCCCACATCGCGGTAGTCAACCCGGCAAACTACATTGTGATTTGGGATGCTCAGCACGTAAGGATATATCAAAATCACGATGTTTTAACTATTTTTACATGTCACCTCCTTTCCCTTCCCAGTCCTAGGTTTGCTAGGGGTGTGTTACCCCCACATAATTTTTTCCAGATTGTGATATGTGTACCAAGATTGGTTGAAATTGCTCCAGGCGTATGTATCAGGCTGGAACATACATACATATATATATATATATATATATATATATATATATATATATATA
>JAGDQP010046668.1:0-15233 GCA_022664845.1 Lepisma saccharinum
ATCATAAGCAGGATAGATTCGAGTTTCTTTAAAAGTCAGGAATTTAAGAAATTTTGATTGGATTTTCTCTAATTGTTGGCAATGTTTCAATTGATATGGATTCCAAATAGAAGAAGCATATTCCACCTTGGAGCGAACATAAGCATAGTATTTTTTTTTTCCAATGTTGATATATTGTTGAATTCTCTTCCCGTCCTAATTACGAATCCTAGTAACTTCAAGGCTTCATTTGTTATATTTGTAACGTGTATGTTAAAAGTCAATTTCGAGTCAAAACTGACATCAAGATCCTTAACTAACATCACGATATCCTGAACTAATTATCACGATATTAACATATGTCACACATTTGTATAGTTTAAAGAAAAGTATTAAAATAAAGATGATGAATGTAACTGATCACTTTGCTTGACTGATCTGCCGCTATCAGTTAATAATGAACAAGAACTCGTTAATTGAACAGATTGAAGCGGTTCAGTACAAATAATAAGATAATATGATGATGGATAGGCTGTTTAAAAGAAGGATTACAAACTTTCAGGGTACAAATTTCTCATAAAATGATGAAGAACAGAGTCTTTATTGGTGGACAAATTTAGTTTTCCACAGTGCTGGAAGTAACTTAGAAAAGGTAAGAGAACATTTGCAGAAGTTGGCTGGAAAAGGTAAGGTTACGCTTGTTCTTAGTGGCGGTGATTGCCTATTGAAAGTAAACGCAACAAGCTCTCATTAATAAAAAAAGTTAAGGGCACGGTAAGCCCCCTCGTGCCCCCATCCCGACTTTCAGTACTGGTCTTCTAGAAAGTCCACCCTGAAGTTTGAAATATTGTTAATTTGAATTAAAACTTTTAAGAGGATAATTTGAATTAGACTGTGATTTCGAAATCTTGTCCATTGATGAGTGATACGATTTCAAAGGTTATGACGTCATTATTTAATTGAAATCTCAGCACTCATCAATCGACAAGATTTCGAGATCGCTGTCCATTGTGTTTCATAGTAATTTGTAAGTTCTAGTGCGATATGCGCTTACATTTTTTTATAGTACTCTTAGTTTTTTTTAAATATTTTCAAAAATTTTAAAAATGAGGGGTCGGAGCGAGAAGCCCTCTTAAGAGTTTTAGTTTACCCACAATCCTGACCGAGAAATTACAAGATTCAAAGTCATTGTTCTGGAACTAAGCATTTCTCGACCCCTTGACCAATAAGACGTTTCTTGCTTCCTATGGAAAGAGCTTTCTTTCTATTCTAAAAGTCCGTAACCAGTTTTAAACGCCTTGTGTTATGAGATATAATAATTAAGACACCATAAATACACCACAAATGATACCAAGTAAGAAGCATTTTAAGTTGAAATAACTTGTAAATTTTTCTCTCTTAACTCTTCTATTTCAACCTCAAGGTAACCATTTTCTTAATTTCTCCATTTGCGAGTGGCTTCCACTAGTAAATAATTTATTAAATTTACGTTCTTGGGCCCAATAATAAGCTACATCATTAAATAAAGTACATTTTTGAACATATTAAGAACACATTTTGAACACCTAAAACGAGTAAGCTTTTGGTAACTTCCGTGTACTTTAAATGTGCAAGGGTACGAACCAGCAAGTTGTTACAAGTAAGACTTATTAATAAGCGTTTCTGGTAGCCTAGAACAAAAAAAAAAAAAATAGTTCGCTTAAAGAGGGTTCGAACCAGAGTTATCTCTGTAATAGCCATAATGCCTTAACAAACAGAGGAACTGAGAACGCACTGAAGTTGCCACGCTTCTTTATATTACGGGGACATATTGTGAATAAAATTTGCACAAAAAAGTGATCGTTGAATAAGAAGTTCACAACAAATATAGAAAATTCCCTTCAGAAAGATATGAAGGGAAATTTCCCTCCTGACACTTCTACATTATTTTACACTTCTTATGGACAAAAGTAAATTTCAGAGAAGATATGGACAAACAGAGTGCAAGAAATGCAGTAGTATAGCTACTGTTTTATATAGTCATTCAAATTACTAGTAAGAATACTTAGTTCTGATTTGAAATCTCCGACTTACGCCATTGGGGCAGAGTCACGCTAATATACTATGGTAACTTTCTGCAATGTGCGAATTGAGAGAACCAGTTCTTAACGTTCCTTTACTCAAATGTGTCTTGTCAAACGTGTGAATGGATGATATTCTTTTTTTATGTATATATTTTTTTCCGTATATTGCACAATTTGCTGCAACTTGAATGAAATTTTCTCAACGAAACGTTGACTTAAAACTGGAATTCACTGCTTTTCCATGGAACAGTAATACAGCTGTTAGAAATAGCTGTTTCCTGACGCTGAATTCATGACTAACAATGTATTTTCTCTTTTGTTGAGGTGATATCTTTGTACACTTCTTTTCAGAAAGCAAAGTGGTTCTTGTTTTCAACAGTTGCCGTGCCACTAATACGTTATGCACTAAAAACCTCCTTGAGACAGACTACCTTTCTTTTTGTACCTTTTTTCTTCTTCTTATATATCTTCCTTGTGGCATGATATTGGCCATCGTTTCGGGAAGGTAAATGTTCTTTCAGCAACAGAGAGTTTGGACATGTTGCACATCGGACAAAGGAGAGATTCCGTGCTCTGATTGTCATATAAAAAAAACCGCCAACACCTCCACCACTGAACACTTCGCCGGCTGAGGAGGAACATTCTGCAAAATGAAACAAACCGCTTTTCTTGTTCTTATTTCCCCCTCCTGCCCTCTCACCCTACCACCAATCTCTTGTTTTTCTTCCGTGAGTTGAGTCACCTTCTTGAAGGCAGAAGAGAAGAAAGGAAATTGGAACAAACGTTTCGTTTGCTTCTGCAACCATTTTTCTAATGACAATTGGGAAGGGAGGAAAAGGAAGAAGATGTCTTCAGGGTGTGTGCACTTTGCCAAAGACAATACCACTTGTTCGCCTATCTTTTGCTTTCATTTCAACACTCCTCAAAGAAGGAAGAGGTTTGTAAAGTATGGTATTTTAAGAATTAAACCAACCATTGCTTAGATTCGCGAGGATGGGCAATGTCCTCTTCAGAAAAGCGTCACATATCTGTTCTTTTCTTAATTGTATTTCTTTTTTAAATACATTTCTTTCTGTCTCTCTCTTCCTTATTGGAATCCTCGGTAATACTCTGGCAGCTGTGGTAGGTTCTTAATTTAGTTTGGCATTCAATTTTACTCTTTGTCTTAGCAAGGATGACATAATCCGGATTTCGAATTTTTCTAGATCTGGATTTTGAAAATCCGAATTTCGCAAGGATTTCAAAGCATCTCGAATTCTAATCCCGATTCCAGGTCCGCGTTCTAAATCCGGATTCCAGATTCGGATTCTGAATTCTGATTCCAGATTTGGATTCTAAATTCTGATTTCAGATTAAAATTCTAAATACAGATTTCAGACATGGTTTCTAAATGTAGATTCCAGATCCGAGTTCTAAATGCGGATTCCAAATCCGGATTTTGAAAAATGTTGATTTTCCGAATATTTTGGCCATGTCTTTTGACTATCTAATATAAACTTCATATTGACGACCTATCTCACAATCTTGGACTTCAGAAAATTTCGTTGATATAAACCTTTTAAGAATACTTTTGGTAGAGGAAGGAAGAGAGTCGGTGACCTTAATGCAAGGTACATATCGGCATTTGTCTTGTTCGATTCCTGCTGCGAACACATTGAAATCCGATTGAATTATGTTAAACTATCATCGGTTCACCTTGCACAGAAACTTTCACGTTATAAATTCGTCTTAAAGAACTAAAACTATCATAATTAATTAAGTGCATATGTTTGAATTTTGAAATTATTTATGGCCTTTTGGCATCTTTGGCTAGGCCGAAATGAGGTACATAGAGGATGAGGTAGATATCAGATCAGCCAGGACCTTACTTAAAGTACCATCCCTGTATTCACCTAACGAAACTGAGGGAAACTGGAAACTTTATGTCGTTATGGTTGGACTTGGAACCGACATATACGTAACCATAGCCAATCCGAGGTCCGCGACATTACCATCTGGACCACGAGGGGATGAGTTATGTAATTGATCTTAATACTCGTTGATGGGTTTCATAATACACTACAGAGGCCTGCTAACAGTTTTTATTTCTATTTTTAATGTGAATAAGAAACTAAAACGAAGACTACAATTATGTACTGTAATTAAATTATGGTATAATTTTTAGAGTCGTTCATATCTAAAATTCATTACAATCCGTGTGTATGTGTGTGTGTGTGTGAGAGAGAGCGAGAGACAGAGAGAGGTATGGAAGGTTGCTTGTTATCTCTTTTAAATCTAAAATAACGTAATATTTTACATCAATAACGACGTATTTGGAAAATTGGGTTTGTGACTTTATATACAGACCAGGTCTCTGTTTCAGTTTGTCTCCCACCGGCACTCAAAATACGGTCCTTTTTTTAAAAAAAAAGAAAAAACAATGTTTTTCATTCCCTTTTTTTTAAAAAAATAGGGGAGGAAAAACCATCATAATACGCGAGAGATTTGTCTCTCATTAACTTGGAATTATTATTATTTTTGTCTCCGGGGCAATTGTTTGCTGAAACCTAATCGGGGAGAGAATGAAATTGCAGGTAGGGGGAGAGAGGATGTGGAGGTGGGGGGCAGGGAGGATTCCATCATGGCTATCATGTCCCAAAACACAATGCCTATCAAAGTGTCTGCTAAGGACAACAATGCAGACTCATTGTTGGTGAAGACAACTCAAGGCGATTTGGGATTTACGATTTGGGACTTGAAACATCCAAATGAATGTCGTGACTGCAATGCAGCATCGGTTTGGGTTGTAAGTTAACTAGCAATGGAAGATTTTGTTTGTATGGATATTCTGTATGTGAGTGTGTGTGTGTATATATCTATATCTATATATATATATGCAAGAACTAACAGTGAGACAGTTACTTTTTTGTTGTCGATCGTAAGATCATAGTGCGTGAGATGAATAACTTTTTTTGTGGTATAATATTGTACTTATTTTTCAGGAGATCTAGAAAGTAATACTTCACACGCTTATCATATACGTATTCTCCCTTGAATATACCGAATCATGCTCGTGATCATGGCAATAAATTCAGAACGTGGTAAACCTGGGACTTGTAGCGAGGTCCTGTGAACCAGCTTTCGATGGGGCCACTTTAGAGATGAGCAGTCTGGTCTGTAAACCTGTATTGTATCTCTAATTCACAATTAAACGTGGTTCGAAACCCACGTTAATACAAAATGTCATCTTTAGAAGTTGTCGTCCATCTCAGGGTTACCAACTGTCACACTTTTGGAAGATGTTTCCTTGTTCTTTTATTTTGTCATCCTGTCCTTCCTGGAAATCTCCTTTCTTTTTTGATAGTCTCTATGTTTTAAGAACGGCTAAATCACTTCGATTCAACCGAAACATTGAAATAATTTTCCCTTAGTGCTCAGTAAAGAGTAGTTGGAAACAAATTTAGGGGGAACTATGCATAAACCCATAAGTTTATAGAAAGGTAGTTTTACTTAATTTTATGATAGCAAAAATGATAACCAACGTACCTTTTAACATGAATCAGCATACAAAATATATTTAGAATTTCGTAACAACAATGACTAAAACACGCGTTACCGATAGCAAATTATATACTTAAGTATGGTCGCTAATTTTGAATTCTTATTTTATACAAACAAATACCTGTAAATGGTTACCATAAATTGTCAGGACAAGAATACAAGATCGTGATAATACTAACAGTTCAGATTAAACTTATGGTCAAAATATATTTTGAAAATACTTTCGAAAATATTGTATCTGTACCTTCGTGAATTTATGCCGGTACTCTCGAGGCTAGATTTGAATTATGCCGCGGCGCGTTCTTAACCAACTTCAGCACCGTTGAGTTGTTCAGATTTCCATAAATAGTTCACATTTAATTTCGATTTGCTGTCTAACGAAAAGAATGATAAACATAATAGAACCCATTAAACTACCCATATCGAAAGAATGTACCATAAGCACACCCACCAATAAGGAAGAAAGGTCGTTTCCATGGATACGTTGTGACGTTTTGGTGACACTTCACATACACTGACGCCACATTTCGCTAGTTGGTTCTGTATCAAAGATGTTATTGGCCAGTGGGGATCACTAAGAAGAGCGGGAAAGCTCATTCTTCACTGCCTATATTACCATCAGGAGAAGCGGCTTGGGGCACTGCTCAAGGGGCACTCACCAACACACAAAATGGAAGAAAAATGGCAACACTGTAGGCTTCCTCCTATTCAAACACTAGTTCCTTCTCTTCATCCCACTTATCCGAATGCGAACTTTCGAAAAAAGAAATTTAGTAATGTGTAATGGTTGGAGTTGTTGTTTTTTTCTTTTTTTAAAAAAATCTTAATATTTAACAAAGGTTGACGTTTTGTACCTGTATTCAAATTACTTTTTATTACTTGATGGAAACGTTCTTAAAATAAAACGTAGCATGTAAATTATCCTTTAACAACCAAAAACTATGAACAAAGAACCTTTTGGGTCCCTTGATATCATAAAGGGAACAACTGCTAACAATGTAAGACTTTGTTTTCCCGCTTTGTCCATCTGTCTGTACCCAAAAAATATATTCTAACCTAACCAGTGCTTTATTGAAACAAAGTACCAGGCTATACCCAGAGAGAGTTACTTGTTAGTAGTTTTAGGTCCCTATTAAGGAACTTTCGGGGCTTTAGCAATCGTTAGTAGAGTCGCAGCGCTCACTTGTTTGTTCAACAATGTTTCCGTTTTGGGGATCCGTGAAAAATGTCCGCAATTGGTCTGCTTTTCTAGGTAAATCGTTCTTCTCTGTCAGAGAACAATATGGCAACCCTGTCCACATAAATTGTAACTCAAACTGGAACACAAATAAATCTGCTAATTTAATTAATGAATGAATAGATGAATATTTTGCATTACGTTCATTATTTCTTTATTCTTACATCAGGCATACCAATTACACTCGCACATATGAATGAATGAACGCGTAATAGTGTATCCATTATTGAATCAATTTGATTATTATCTCGAGTAGAAAATATTCAAAATAAGTGTACTTGTATACTGTGTACTAGTTCAATACCAATGCGCTGGGAGGTAACTTATATATGTACGAAATGCTATTAAATAGCTTCAAATAACACTTCTGCACGCAACTTCTTAAATTGGACAGCGAAATCCTTTCTCATGCGCTGCGGCCTTTGCTCCCAACCGTACCGTCTTGGAAGACAATTTGAACATTTTACTGACAGTCACAAATACTTACTAGCTGATCCGGACATATACACTGTAATAATGACAAAAAGGATACGACTGCATCATTCAAGCGTTTGTACTTCTGACCCAATGCTCTTTTACGTCGTAAGATCCTACATTTCATCGAGTCTTCAACATGTCTAAAAACCTCTCTGACAAACATTGTTGCCAACCGACTATTCCTGTCTCCGTGCAGGAACTCGCACAGGGAGGGAGTGCACCACAGACTGAAACTCCGCCAAAGTGTAAATACGCGTAAAGCATCACTGACTGATATGACTGGTGCATGACGTCACAGTTATAACGTATTACACTTGATTTGATGACTGAACCAATGAATGAATGAATGAACGAACGCGAGAATGAGTGAATTAGTAAACAAATAAGACAAAATTAGTACCTTTTCGTACCTTGCATTAAAGTCTCTGAACAATCTCTACATATGTCATAATATATTAAACGCATGGGTTACACACAATTGCAAAAATTCATCCAGGAATGAATCGAGCATGAAGGAATGAATGATCTGTTCACTGGATGAATGAAGGTTCGACACAGTGTTCGATTTGTAGCGGGTGATGGCCTCTCTCTACAAAAATCTTCCCTGGCTCTGTTTACATAATTATATATACCTCTAGCTTGGGATATGGACGATCCCAAAATACCGTATACTACATCACTAATCTTTTCCCCTCTCTGGAAATTGCATAAATCGAACACTGGTTTGACGTTATGCATACAAGCTAAAATTGAACATGGTATTTTGATATAGAAGGCTCAAGTACTCTAATGAATCTGTTTCTAAAGTCTGTTTCGTACGTCAATAAATACTGAGTATAGAACCATTAGTCTAAGAGAAATACTAACAGTATCTTCAAAATCTTGTCTAAACGCTTTGTTCCATCAAATATCTGGGCACAATTCTGAAGTTACTGGTAACATTTCTTTATGAATAATGGCGGTCATTATTGAAGTACGAAAGACTTTCAGTTCTTAACAATTATCTTCCGTTTATCTGAAGAGAACTTGCAATAATCGATGTAAAACAAAGCACGGAGGAAAACCTACTTACAATGAGCCTTAAGTTGAAAACCGCAAAATGAAAGAATATCACGTTACAATTTAATTTCTGACGATAATTAAGAATGTCGTTGTGCACAGCACAGCAAACGTGATACACGTGTCTCACCCAATTGAAATACCAGAGCGCCAGAAATGCCACTTGTAATTGTACTGAATACAAGGATGCAAGAAGATAGCTTGGAGGTAAAACAGAAAAAATGATCTTTCCTCGTAATTCTTGCAAATAACATAAATAGAAAGTCCCGTTTATCGCAAAAAAGGAGACTTGCACCTCCTGAAGCACTTGCATGTTAATACAGTTTACCCACGTGTCCTCACCTTACCTCGCCCCTAAACACATCTGATTTTTTGGTGTAAAATAGGTCTTCTCAACAATTTGTGCATTTACGTTATTTCCTTCTTTTACGAATAACCAGTGGCATTGAATATTGTGTTGTGGTTTGAAACTCTTTTATAGTGAAAAACAGGAGGTTGGAGAAACTATCAAACAATGTGTTTTTTAAACAATTATCAACGTATTATTATTATTATATGGAGGGGACCGGATCTGCACTAGGCAGACAACTTAAGATCCAAAACTTGTTAGCGCTGGTCAAACTTCACAGTTCTTTTCAGTAACACCTTTTCTGTAAGAAAAGAAACTCGCAATAGACTTGGTACGCTATAGAACACAAAATACAATAATTGGAGAAATACAGAAAACTATAATAATTAGCAGTACGGTAAATGGGCGAAACGGAGAAAACTCACAAAGTGAAATAGACATAGCATACTTTTTCATTCCTAGTTCGACTGGACTCACACCAGATGACACCAAGATCGAGAGTATGAAACTTTATCAAATGATTCGGACATTAACATAGACATAATTGTAACTCAAGAATTAAATAGGAGCAATTCCACCTTATAGTGATTTACTGAACTCAGTAAAGAAGGTCATATTTAGTATCAGTTGCTTTGGAGTATCACATTCGTGGTTGTCATTATGGACCTATTGAACCAGTTTTGAAGCTTGACATTTCAGTATTTCCACCATCCAATGGAAGTTGGAATTTGTTTGGCTGTTACACTAATTTTGGAAATAGCATTAGTTTCTTCTCCTCTACTGTAATGAGAACATCTTGTCTCGCGTGTACATTGTTGCCAATTTCGATCATTATTGTCGATTCCTGAGTATCTGAGTTAGAAAAACAAATAGATTTTGCAGTAAAATAAAATGGTTTCTGTTTTTCGTTATCATTATTGTCGCAGACGTTGGCTGCGGGCATGACACCAAAGATCACATCCTGTAGAGTTAGTTTGGCACCACTGAGGTGGAGAGACGTCTGATTCCTAACGGAGTCATCCGAACCAGATAACGTGAAACTAGATGCTCCTCCGTTGCGATTGGTTGGAAGCTCAAGCTTCACGAGACGCTAAGCGAACTATAGCTGTTATGGAGTGATCTATGTTGTGTTGCTATGGCACCCACACGAAACCTATCCAAACAGATGGGTTGCCAACGTGTGAGAGATCGGAATCTCACCAAAAAAATGACCTTGAGATATTTTTTTAAGGAGTGTTGAATTTTTGGGCACGAATTTTAATATTTTAAAATTCATTGGTATCTATGGCTCAGGCCGGGATAAGGTAGGGTAAAGTATGCGGAAAAGAGTCGGCCAGGTCCTAAGTTCAAGGTACTATCCAGGTATTTGCCCAGTGTGACTGGGGAAAAATCCTGGAAAATATCCGTCAGACGGTTCTGTGGAAACCATAACCACCCGAATACTTATCCAACGTTCTACTAACTGAGCTACGGTCGTTCGGTGGTGACGAATTCAAAACGACAACGAAGGGAGAATAAAATTATCCTTACTTTATATTTTAAACTTAGAAAATATTTATCCTTGTACTACATACATCTACACTGTTTATTTAGACAGGGAATTTTGTAATTTCCATGGTAACAAACAAGTTATTTTGTCAAATGTAGATAATGCATTACAAAAGTAGTCTTAAAAAATGGTCGCTAACGTTAATTTTGCAAGACTGAATCAGAAAGAGAGGCAGGAAGTGAAGTGTTGACTTCTTTTGTTCTTTTTCCTTTTTTTATTCATTTCATTCGTCTTCAAGCAGTTGGCGATGTGAGGAAGGAAGAGGTACGCCACTGACTCGCCACAATATAACTAAACAGAAGAGACCAACGATGAAGACAACCAGAAAACGCAAAGGGTCGGTGAATAAATCACCTGTTGTGATCAAGCGACGTGAACTGAGACGAACATTGAATGGAAAGAGAAGGGAGAGAGAGAGAGAGACAGAGAGAGAGAGAGGGTAAAAAGGTAATGTTTGGAGAAAAGAAACGATGGAGAAGCAAGGTAGAATACGAACTGACAAAACCACCTCACCTCACAGTAGGGCTGTTCGAGTTTCGATATCTTGATAAACAAATAGATATATCAATTATAAAAATCGAATAATATTTTGATATAATTCATACTAGATTGACATCTACTTTTCTGTGTGAAGAATATTCAGTTTCCTACGGTATTTCGATGTACAATGTCCAATATATTCAAGGATATTCAGTATCTTGGTCACTCTTCCATTTGCCGACAATTTTGACATCTGATGGCAAGCTCTCTGACTTTGAGGAGAAATGGTCTCAGGGTTCGATTACCTTTCTGGCGGCTAAAGATTTGTTGATGTTGTCTCCTGAGAACAAGGAGGGCAGGGAAAGGCTTGTATTTGAAGAGTCCAAGGTAAGAATGATGAAATTTCATTCTAACTTGAAAATTAGATTATAAGTTGTTCACTCACAACTAGAAAAACTAGCCGACTGCAACAAAACAATTTAAAAAATAAATAAAAGCATGTTCCACTTCGTATTGCATGTAGTTGTATGGAATTCACAGAGCTTTTATTTTCGTCTCTTGGATTTTTAATGTAGAAGTTAGTTATAATTCCGGTCGCAAAAGCCAGAAAAAGACGCACTAACAACATACACTTCAATTAAAAACTATTCCTTGTCCAAATGTATGAATTCGGAATAGGGGTTGCTGGTACAACTGTTACCAAAGTACTAAATTAGTTTAATGGCACGATATCTTTTTATTATTATTGCTTTATAAGAAATGGCTGTGTTAGTTGAAGTGAATAAGTATTTATTTATTGTACAACGCATTTCTAAATTCTTCGAGTAATCAAATAGGGAAACACCATTACTGAAGACTTTACTGTTGATACAATGCCTCAAATACAGTACCAAACATCTTCCGTATACATTTTGATTTCTTCTGTGGACGCAAAGTACTGGCTGAAAAGTGTATACACAATGTTCTGAATGCACATAGAAAGTGTATTGAAGCTAGTATGCTGTTCACCCTATCACTTATTAAGCATCTCTATACGAGCATTTTCGTTTTACTAGTTATGCACCGTTTAGCACAAACTTTGAACACTACTGTATTGTAGGAGTCTTACTGTGGTGTGCACCAATCATGATAATTTTTGATCTCGGATCAACGTACGTTCAACAGGATTGTGATGCACCAAGGACACTCAGCAGTAATTTTCGAAATTAGTTCAAGTTGGTCCTTCGTGCATCACAATTTTCCTGTTGATCCGAGATCAAAAAAGTGATCTTGGTTTGTTCACACCACTGTTAGTAAACTTGTCTCACAGAATATCAAGAAGGAACCAAGGTCTAGGATGTAATGGTATAGTTCATTGATTTATAATTATTGTAGAAATTTATTTCAGTATGGAGATGAGTATGACACCTTTGATTCAGGAACAAACTCAAGATATTATTTTCTCGGTGACGGTCCATACGTTTCAGAAAGTTCAAGCAGGACCGTAAATAATACCCTTCCAAAATTTCTGTTTACTTCCCCCCATACTGCTGAAACTAAAATATGCACCTAAAATTATACTAGTTTTATTTTTAAATAGGAATTTCGCGGGCTGGACTTCCCGGATCCTCCCCCTTGAATACGTTGCTGCATTACTTACTGGTCTCCCTTCCCTCACTCATATGATAAACATAGTTGTATATTATATATTCTATAGTTGAAATTGAGGTAACATGGATAAAAAGTTACACTCTTTTTTTGCATCAAATTTCAACGTGTTGCGAAAACATTAATGATTGCACTGTGCCAACTGAGGTTTAGTCTCTTAAAGTATGAGGTTATCACCCAGCCGCCTGGGGCTAGATCCCCCCCCCCTCCTCCGAAAACTTTTTGTCTGTTTTTATCTATTAAAACTGCTTATTTGGTACAATCTAATTTGAGAAAAAACTGTCCAAAAGCGATTGTAGCAACTTTCTTCCTTTATTAGTTTGCGAAAAGTTACTTAAAAAAAAAAACGTTTACCCCAAATGATCAAATGGCGTATAGAAAATGATCAAACAGTGTAGAAAGAGCTAAAAAAAATGTGTACGAAAGGTGCATTTGTTTACGTTGTAGATAGGTGTTGATAATTTAAGGAAATCGTTGATGAAGAAAACTACTTCAATTTATTGGTAGTGTAAGGAAAGAAACATTGTAAATCGAAAAAGAATGCTGTGAAATGTGAGAAGCTATAGAGAGAATGAAGACGTTCGATTTTCTAATTAAAGTCACAGCTGTCGTCGTCCTGGGGTTCTTTTTTTTTATTACTATTATTTGTAAATATTGTAAATTACATTACATTATAAAGTCCCGCACTTTCACACACTGTCATTATAAAAGTTACCTATTTGTTATACTATAAAAGAATTCAGAAGTTCTCAGCTGGCATTATCCGTTACCGTTTAATTGATAGGTGTAATATCTCAAATTTGTGTGTCTTCTTTTCATTTAGCGAAGTACCGTTGCGTGAAACAAAAGAAAAAGAAGCATATTGAGTTACTAAAAAATCACCATGAGTTATGGCTAAACTCATAAACATAACACGTCGTTTAAAAAAAAAAAAGGTCAGTTCCCACGATATGTCATCTTGAAGATATGAAGTGACATCCTCTCTCTCTCTTTTGCCTGTCTAGTTGGTCCATTGAAAAGAAAAAAAATGAAGTTTAAAAAAAATTGTAAGATGGAAAAGCAATAAATATTGCATAAACTGGTTTACGGATGAACCAGTGTTGGTGTATGTAAGATCATTTTTTTTATTTTGTTTCTTTCTTAGATTCAGGCGTATGTATGCATGTAACTGGCCTTTCTTAACGTGATACGCATCTGTTATTCGATTCTCCGTACAACTAAACATTGCTCTGATTGTGATGGATCCTTGAGAGCATGATTCATCTGGAAAGACACATCTCCTTGTCCTGGAGGAATGTTGCTCAGTTCTTCATGTGAGAGGATTCAGATTTGCAGATGCAATGGTGTGAATATAAAACCTCCAGCTGCCGTCTATACTGGCGGAAGTTCTTACCCACCGAGGAGACGTGTTCAACATTTTGAGAATGACCCGTAAGTGGACTCACCTCGTGAGCATGCAGGTGAATCTTGAGCTACAAACCGGACTCAGTTAATAGAGCATTGGCTTAGGAATCGGAAGGTCCTGAGAATAATCCCAGCGGGCGCCCATCCTGACTAAGGATTATTTCAGGGTTTCACACCAAGCCAATCCCGGGATGGTATATTCAAATTAGGCCTTGGTCGACTTCCTTCCGACATCTCTCCCCTTCCTATCACGGCCTGAGACAAAGTTACCAAAGGCCATAAATAAAGTCAGAATTTCAAATTCAAACCAGGTTGTAACGGGACTGAGACAAGTTGAAACGTGAGAGAGATTTAAGGTATAAGAGCTTAACAAAGATGTTACGTAAATGCTTCATCAAAGACGTCAAAAATAAAATTAATTAAAAAATAATTCAAAGGATTGCGTGTAACTGGATTTGGATTAATAATGCATTAAAAAGTTTTTTTTAAGTTGTATATGCGACTTTAAAATAGTGGGGGTGCTCAAAAATGAATTAATTTAAGTTTAATGTAAAGCAACGATCTCCAACAAAAGATGGCAGCACTATCTCCGTATATCTCTAACGTATTTTTATCGTTGCACGAAATTTCACTGCTTCTCCTACAAATTCAAGCCTAGAAAGTTCTAACTTTCGGGGAACAAAGTTCATAACCAATTCAAAGGTTCGATCAATGCCATTATTTTATTTTCGTTTTTCTTCATTGTCAAAATCATTTGATTGTTGTTGTGAATATAAAAACCTATAACAATGAGACTCTTTCATCAATGAAGAAAAACGAAAATAAAAAATCAGCATTAATCGACCTCTTGAATTGGTTATGAACTTTCTTCCCTGAAAGTTAGAACTCTCTAGGTTTGAATTTGTAGGAGCAGCATTGAAATTTCTTGACGAATGATTTGAAAGCTTATGAAATTGGTTATTTAACTTATTAATTTATAAATATCTCAAGATCTTATTAAAAGTCACACATAAAACTTTTTTTTTTTTTTACTTTTTAGTGCGTTATTAATCAAGTTAAGTAAAATTGTTTCACTTATTTTTTTATTTATTTTAATTTTTACCTTTTATGTCTTTAATGTAGTTAGATTTATTAAGGGGTGATTTTTTTATCCTTTGGGGGTTGCGTTAAATTTTAGAAAATATTGTATTGTCATTCGAACTACGCATGCCTTGAAAGTTTGAAGGCGTTATACGATTTGTAGAAATTCATTAAAATGGAAGGAGATGAAATTTTTTCACCTCCTGCAAGTAAATGGTGAGTTTTCGAAAAAAATTGTATTCTCATCAGAACTACGCACGCCACACGAGAAGTATATACTCGCCTGTAAAGTCTCAAGTTGATTTGATTTGATGGAAGGAGATAAAAAATTGTTACCCTCTAAGGAGTATGGGTGAGTTTTATAATTGA
>JAGDQP010046669.1:0-15233 GCA_022664845.1 Lepisma saccharinum
CGCATTAGAGAGGGTTATCTTCTGCCTGATGATTCAAGGGAAATGAGTTAATGGAATATATCAACCCATTAGAGGATGAAGAAGAGACAGGATACCTACGGATAGAGAGAGAAGATGAGAAAGTGGTCGGTATTGAGGAACTACGCTCCGAAGAGGTTGGGCTAATGGACTTTTATGATAGTAAGCGGAGTAAGAAAGAAAGAGAGAAGAAGTCTGCACCAGAAGAATGAAGAGCTTGGACCTTACATCGAGAGCACCGATGAAGAGATAAGATGATATTTTGATGTGTTACCAATGGACGGAAATGGGGGCGAGGATGTGGTAAGTTCTCTGGAGAAACTAACAGATGCTAATAAGATAATAGAAGAGCAGAAAAACGATACCTTCCTAGGGAATATATACAATCTAGTGAAAACGGAAGGTGTAACAAGTCTGCCAAAGAGAGAGAAAAGAAAATATCTACATCACGTGGTCATCTTCGCTATTGGTGGTGACGCGATTTTAAACAAGAAAGTTTTCTTGGGTCCTCTTAAAGAAGAAACTCAGGTGATCTGGGTTCTGGATAGTTTGAAGCATGAAGTTTTAGTTAGTTGCCATACTAGCATTTATAGCGGGCATCGTGGGATAGCTGCAACTAACAATGAATGCAGTACGAAAGAAGGATTTCTGGCGGAAATTATCATCCGATGCAGCTAAATTTGTGAAATCGTGTATCATGTGTTTACGGTTCAAGAGCGTTCATGCTAAGCCTCCGGGATTTATGTCTTCGAAACCTGTATCATCCCCGAACGTTACTGTAGCCGTGGACACCCTGAGACCTCTTCCCGCCAGTGGTGGGGATAGGAGCAAATATGTACTCGTTTTCCTCGACACATTCAGCAGACTTGTAGGACTTCATCCATTAAGACGAATCACAGCTACTACAGTAAGGAGATGCCTAATTGACTATTTTTGCAACAACGGATTCTACGAGTGCATAGTCTCAGACAATGCCCGTGTCTTCTCTTGTAACTTGTGGTCAGCCACAATCAAATTACTTAAGGCAAAAGAAGTTCATACCATACGTTTCAGATCGTGCGGAAACCCCAGCGAGAAAGCCGTGGGTAAATGTAAAAAACTTATCAGCATAGGAGTTGGAGTGACAACATAAAACAGATGAAATGGAGCATCAACAGCCAAGTTTGTTCTGTAATTGGTTTCTCCCCTAACCATTTTTTAATGGAAGAGAACTACCCAAACCCATATGATAATCTCCGAGAGGGGGAGGAGGGTGATCAGTTGGACATCCCCCAGTACGTTGGGAGAGCTAAAAAATCATTTGATAAAGCCCTCAAGATCGCTAGGAACTTTCAGAAATTAGCTAGGTAAAAGCAAGCGATACAGTACAATAAGCATAGAAAAAAAACCCATAGCTCTAAGGTTAAATGATGAGGTTATCTAAAATCCGTAAAAATATATTGTGCTGCTAAACAAGAGGTTGCTAGTTTAATGAATAAATACTGTGGCCCTTTTGTAATAGAGCGTCAGATAAATAGAAATAACTTTGTTATATGTAAGCCCGAAAGTAAGAAGATTAAAGTAATTGTTGACCAACAGAAGCCGTCACATCCTCTACCTGAGTTTGTGACAGGAAGAGGAGACTTCACTGAATCATACAGAGAAGCTGCTAATGGACCTGAGAGGGAACGCCCAAGACAGGTATCCACTTCGGAAGGAAGCTACGATGGAATGAATGTGTGTCTCTAGGACTAACGGAACCGGCGGAAGAAGAACAACTGTAGTGACCAACCGATAAGCTGTAGTGGGTGATGAACATTTGTGAGTTGTTCTGTGGTAAGTCATTCGAGAACTTCTGAATGCAGCAAGTGAGTTAGTGTCTTGTAAGTTAGTGTCTTGTTTGACTCACAAGGGAAGTGAATTTAGTGAATGCGTCTATTATCGCGTGTGAGGGAAACAGAAACATTGTTATATAAATGAGAGCACTCTTATATCACACACAGGGAGAACCATTTAATTTTGAAACTTTCTATGGAAAAAATATTTATATTCTGAAACAGAGGAATAGAAAAGGAACAATTTTGTACCCCTACGATTATTTTTTTAGGTGGGGTCGAATCTCTCACCACTGAATTTGTCCTCACTTAATTCCATTTTAATATCAAGAGAAATTTGCATGTCATATGTAAATTAATTTAAATTTATGAATATTATGGTTAATTAATTTCTTTCTTTTCCTTCTTTTCTATAAGCTGGCCAGCACTATTCTTTTCTTTCCTCCCTATCTTTATTATGTAAGAATGTGAAGTGTGGCTATTCCAATTTGTTTTAATTATTAATGTTAATGTGAAATTGTATATTTGTTTGAAAACGCGGTGTATTTTCGTATGGAAGCGAAATGCTACGAAACAGAGCAGAGTTGATGGAAGATTTTCAGGGTTCTTGAGTATGATGACCCCGACAGCAGCTGAACTTAACTGTAAACCTTTGTCCTTTTTGCTATTTGTGGATGGATTCTTTCTTTCCAGGCCGGCCGAGCGGCGCTGTGGAAATATACCCGGATGAAAGTTGCTGCAGAACCTTCGAGGATGGGCTGATAGGTTGTTATTTTTCCACTGCTATACCCGTTCCATTTTCCCTGTTATAATCATGGTTATTTTCATTGAATTTCGTTTATATTGCTCGGACGCCTCCGGTTACGATTGTCATAGGAGATTCGTTTTTCGTCTGAAGTGACAATCCGATGAAGGAAACCTTCTCGCTTTTTGTTACACTAAGAGAACTGTGCACATTCAGACGAAATTTTTTGTTAGCCTGTATCAACTCTTGTGGCACTCATGAGTCCAACTTTTTCACTTTACCAGGTGTCAAAGCGGTCATTTCTTTCGCACCATTTTAATATAATCAAGAGTCTTGCAAGAACGTTAGACTAACTGTTTTCCATATGACTGATTAGAAAGAACTTTAGTATTGATTGTTCAGGGAGTTACTCTCATGTTTACTTGGTTCATAATCATCGTCAGCACGACTCGGGTCATCAATGTCGCTCACAAAAGTATCCCCTAAATCTTTCAAAATTTGTTCTTCATTCATTATCCATGAAAGCACCAAAATTGCAACAGGTGAATAAATGGAAAACAAAATAACTACGACTTAAGACACACATGGGTCCTGATGACTCACTGATGCTAATTACACGGAAACAAGTGTTGAAACACGACCAACTCGAGCATCGACTGAAAGTTTATTGAGTATGAAGAAGGTACACAGTCACTCATACCAATCTTGAAAATTTATGCTATGTTCCAGGGAAAACAAACTTACTTCGAGTCAGGATCCAGGTGTGCCAGTTAGGGGTTAAAATTACTAATTGAAGAACCATGAATTTAATGTCATTATTTTATTATGATTAATATTATTCAACCGTATTTTGTAAATAAAAATATTAGCAGAATTAAATAATTATTATCGTATTATTATTATCACTGCTGTGATCGCGCGGATCGCTATTGTGGCCCAGGGCTACATTTTTTGCCGCTAGCAGTTGGTAGAACGCTTGACTTTGAGCGGCAATCTACCTTCTCCCCACAACCTATGGAACAGTCCAGTGCTGTCACAGCTTTTCTGCGGTCAAGAGTGCGTTTACCGGGTGCTCGTTTTTGTAGTTGGATCACTATTGTGATCTACGCGACCAAACACGGACTACATTTTCTTAACTTGACCCATTTTGTTTTTTGGTATAACTGTGTTTGTTTTCTATATGTCGCGTATAATTAGTGTTTAAAATGTCGCAACGAGACCGTGAACAGATACGTAAGTGGTTAAATGAAACAAAGAGTGACTGTGAAAGCATTGTTGGAATAGAAGACCAAGACGAAGTAGAGGAAGACCTCTTGATCAATAACGAAGTTCCTTATGAGTTCGACAGTAATGAAGATCAACAAAACGAAGAAGCAGAGGCTGCAGCAGAAACCCCACTACCTGTAGAAGTACCAGAGGAAGATATTCCAGTAGAAGCCAGACATACAGCAGAACCTCAACTACCTCATCTTGATTTAAGTGAGTTTTATATAGGTAAGGAAAAAGGTAAAGAAAGAGAACCAACCCGCTGATATTTGGACTCTCAATTGCTACGTACTTCCAGAACCCCACGTATCAACATAATAGCTCCTTTTCACGCACCTGGCCCTCAGGGTGATACTAAAAATGCTAGTACACCTGTTAAGGCGTTTGCTTTCCTGATTGACAATGACATGATTAAACACATTGTTCACTCTCTACTAATACATACATTGACAAAATAAAACACAATTTCGGAAGAGAAAGAGATGCAAAACCAACAGATGAGTTAGAAATTAAATCGTTGTTGGAAATCTTATACCTAAGTTGGGTGCAAAGGTTTGGCAGGCGAAATATTTTTTATATATGGGATGGGAACAGGATGTGATGCAGTTCATGTCACTATGAGTGAACATAGATTTATATTTTTGTTACGATGCCTACGCTTTGATGACTTTCGTGAAAGAGATGTACGTCGATCACAAGATAAGTTGGCCGCTATGAGGAAAATATTTGCCAAATTTGTTCTAACTCACATGTCATTCAGGCCTACTGACTATTTGACGATTGACGAGCAACTTGTGGCTTTCCGTGGCAGATGCCCTTTTCGCATATACATGCCTAAAAAGCCAGGCAAATTTGGCATATAAGTTTATGCCCTTTTATCTGCATCTAACTTTTATGCTACAAACTTAGAAGTTATATGTGGGTAAACAGCCTGCAGGACCGTACGAGGTTAGCAACAAAGCGAAAGACCTTGTGCTTCGTATTGTAGAACTGGTATCCGGGTCACACAGAAATATGACAGCTGACAACTTTTTTGCCTCACTTCCCATATGTCTCAGGCGTTGTTGAAAGAGAAAAGACTGACTTTTGTTGGAACCATGAGAAAGGATAGGCCTGAAATTCCTGCTTGCTTCCTCGCTGATGAAGAAAGAGAATCAAAATCTAGTATGTTTGGTTATCAAGAGAACTGCACGCTTGTGTCATATATACCAGAGAGAAACAAGGCAGTTGGTGTAATACCCACTATGCACTACGCAGGTGAAATTGATGCTGACACTGGTGATGAAAAAGCCAGCCATAATAACTACCTACAACCACACCAAGCATGGTGTAGATCTTTTGGAAAAAATGTGTCGGCAATAAGAAGTGGCGAGAAACTCCCGTAGATGGCCACTAAGTTTATTTTTTCATGTCATAAATGTGACTGTTGGAAATGCTCTTAATATTTAGAGGGCAAACCAAAACTACTCAGATGTAGTTAGAAAGGATTTTTTTCGGACTTTGGCTCTCGATTTGATGAAACCGGCAATACAACGACATGGTGCCATGGAAGGTATTCCTAAGGAGATCAAACGTAGAGGAGAGCTTTTGCTCGGTACGGTAGAAGAACCTCCACCACCTCGACAAAGACATTCAAGCATGGGAAGGTGTTTTCTCTGTGGGAGAGCTCGAAACAAAACCACACGGAAGACATTCGAAAAGTGCTACTGGGTATGTCCAGACCATCAGAAAAGTGTATGTGACAGCTGTTTTGAACGAAAGACTTGGCAAACAATACTTGACAAACCATTTATGATAACGAACTGATACAGATACTACCTGATACAGACATTTTTCTGTGTTAATTAACAGTTACAAGTTTTGTTAAAATTACAAAAAGTCTTATAAATAAGTGTGTTTTTCTTTAAATAATAAAAAAATTGTTATTAAAATGTGCGTTATACTTTGTTTTAAACTCTCCACCTATCATATGATACAGTACTATAAATATAACCATGTGAAAAAAATTAAGCTGTGGATCACAACAGTGATCCCCAGTTAGCCAAGAGGTAACTTACTTTTTCCGCGCGTTCTTCACGCATTAAGGTCCCATAGAAGTATATTGGGCGAAGTGTTTCGAAACTCCCTTTACCAATATCTGCAGGTTTCGTCAATACAAAAACCTTCAATGAACTCTTCTCGAAACCTACGCTAATATTCCGCTGCAAAAATTGCGTTTTTCTAGCAGGTCTTTCCAAGTGCAAAGTCCCTACTAGATGCTTTTCACTTTGAGGTAGAATACAAGAAACTAAGGCGCATGGGAAAAACAATTGGGGATCAAAATAATATTTGTGCATTTGTTGTCCCCCATCCCTCCGGAAGGCGTGAACTTCCAGGAAGGCCTCCCAAGTAGAGAAAATTAGTTTATGCTAATATCCTCGCTGATGTAGAAATAAGAGACGTGGTAATAAGAAGGAAATGAAATAAATTGTTGGAATCAATGTATGGTAAGTATTGTTTTACATTGTCATTCTTATTGAGTGAATATAGCCAGATATTTGAAGCACTGTAGTGTGCAATGAGAGAAATAAAATGATATCAGTTGAAAATCCAATGAATTTCTTTTGAAAACAAAGGAATGTACTAATTTTGAATGCAAATGTTACTATATAAAATTATTGTCTCGTTTTAATTGGTTGAAAAATATTTATTAGCATAGAGAGGATACCAAAGCGAGTGAAACTTCCTCTTTTTCTTATAGAATGAAAACATAAATAAGGGGACTCTTTCCGCAGTGAGTTTTAAACAAAAGAGAAATAGCATATGCGTTTTTGGGATGTCTGAGATGGTTGATGTTACAGGAAATGTTACAATCAATTTTCTGTGAAACGAAGATTATATTGACAATGGAAGGTTTTTACCTTACGTAACGAAAGAGAGGTAACTTCAGATTTGGTACTGGAATATTTTTTGTTTTAGAGAAACACGTGAAAACGAACGAATTTAATTTATTGTTAATGTTGATGGAAATGGAGGATACACACACACATTTACGAGGGCTGCGAACTTTATGACGAAACCACGTGTGAGTAACGTTTCTTCCCCGGAAGAATAGGAGGCGGAAAAGAGACTACACTCAGAGGAAACATAGAAGACACGTTATTAAAAAAATAAAGTTAGCAAATAATTGCGGGAGATGGTGGGATGTAAAGTTTAAATTTAAGATATTTTCTCGTAGTACTTTGTCTCAGCATCTGAAAAGGGGGAGGTGAAGAACATCCGGCCTATGTTTTATATATATTCAGGATGTAATACTTGGAAACAAACATTATTATCATTATGCTCCAAATTCTGAAGCAGATAACTTGGTTGCTCCTCTCTGTTTGTCTTATAGAAGATTGAATTGTTCAGGCAAGAAGACTAATACTGTATTCTAAAGATATTTTTAATGGAATATTGCGGTTATTTTTATAATGAGAAAGTAGGCTAATTTATTTTGGCTTTGTAGACATAATACCACATTTGGCTAATGGCTTTAGTAAGAAAACAGTCAGATTATAACTTTAAAGTAGAATTCTCTTGTAAATATTCATAGGAACTAGTCTTGGTTCGGCCTGTACTAAATAAAAAACAGGGAATGAAAGCAGATTCGGCTAAAATATAAGATATGATGGCGACATTGATGAGTTATTTAGTAAATATGAGCTGAAAGCGACTGAATTAGACTGAAATTTATATTTCACTTTCTGTGGAAAGTAATTTAAAATTGATTTTATACATATTGTTTGTGTAAATAGAAAGGAAACATCTCAAGTGTAATATTATTGTGACCTGTCTATATTATATGTGTATGAAGTTTTAATATGCGTGATAACTTAGAATGCGACCTCCCGGGAAATTAAATCCGAGCGGTCGTGATTTTGCATTTAGGAGATTTGATCCCATGATCCTGACAGCGATTTTCCTCAGTCACGCCAAGCAAATGAAGGCACCGACTTCCAATGTATAAAGGCTAATATTCACTTTTCAATATGTGGCCTGAGCATGACACCTTAAAATAAAATTCAAATTCAAACGAAATTAAATGAATGCGTAGTTGGAATTGCTTTATCGACTTTTTATTTAAAAGGTGTCTATGTGAAAGATAATTGTTGTAGTACTGGGATATGGTTCTTTGAAACATACGGAGCTGAGTAGCAGCAGTAATGTGAAATGAAACCGAGTATGAAAACCACATTAAAAGATTACTGAATAGGGGCGTCTGGAGGCTGCCCGGTGCCGCCTCCTTCCGTGCCCCCTTTTTAAATCATTGAAAGATCAAGTTTATATTCATATGGACTAGAATAGCATCATGATTATTAAAAAACTCGATTTTGAAAACCTTATTAAGACGGTAGTGAACAGGAGCGGTCGAAGAATGCCCGGCGCGCCGTTCCTTCACCCTCCTATTAAAACATTGAAGGATTCAGTTTATATTCATATGGACTAGACTACCTTAATGTTGCCAAATGAAACCGACTATGAAAATCACATTAAGACATTATTAATGCACTTACCTTCCTAAAACATTGAAAATACTAGCTTTTTTAAATAATGCGGAGTAGACTAACATAATGGTTGCGAATGAATATTAACTTTTCAATTATTTGAACTAGGTGAACGCAATAAATGCTATATGAAAAAAAGAGCAAGAAAAGATAATGAGGTATTATCGTAATATCACTATATCGTAACATCCGGGGCAGCACGGCGCCAAGGGCTCTTGTAATTGATAAAAATAACAAGTATATGAAGCAGAGAATAGAAATTAGTCTCAAATGATAGGAAATATAACATAATATTCAAGACGTCCAAGTCCTCACGCCGGTCCTTGAAAATGGCACACAATGGGGTCATTAGTCAATGAAAACAAGTTTGACCGTTGAGTTGAATAGACACAGACTTGTTGTGTGATATTTAGTATTTTTCTCTATCGGTACAGATCGGTGAATCAGTATTGATCAAAAGTTGCCCTACGGTATTCTTTTGGATTTAGAAAAGCAAATCTAGCTTTTATTTATGATTTTAAACGTGTTTTTCGATTACAAATAATGATAATTCTTAAAATGTCAAAAAAGAATTACACTCTAAAGATTTCACCAATGATTTTGAATACATTTAGCCAACGCAAGTAATGACGATTCTTAAAATTTATATTAAGCAAGGAGAGAAAAACATCTTAAAATTTTGAAAACCCTTCTCTAATCCAAGTAATGGTATTTGTTAAAGAAAGCTAAAAAAGAAATTAACTAAGAGTAAAAGTTTGGATATAATTGTAGTCATACAAATTATTGAGTTGGTTTTAACATTGCTATAAAAATGTGATAACCATATTTTGCTTTGTGAACTCAAAGTAGTTTTCCTTGTTACATATATAAAATATTCAAGTGACAGTAACATTTGAGGAAATATTCCATTGAGGCTTATGCCTGTCAACTGATATTACTAGCACTATTTAATTTTACTTTTAAATTGAAGTTATAACGTATACAAAAAACTATTTCATCTTTGTAACATTTAGTTTGGAACTTACAGAAAAAGTTATAACAGAAATTAATAAAGTAGCTTGCATTTCAAAAATCGACGTTGAACATATAAAAAAGTATTTCTGTATATCAAATTTAATTTCTAACTTACAGAAAAAAGTCTAACAGAAGTAGCTGAACTACTTGTACATTTTTATAAACCTGTTTACACAAAAATTGAAAAATGTATTTTCTACAACCTTTTGCTCATCCAATACAACTCAATATATATATATTATGTGTCAGTTTTCAAACAATTCCATTGATCGTTGACTCTGTGTGTGGTGGTTTCGACCTTATCAATCAGTGTAAGTTAACTTGCACTAAAACACTTCTGGTTGAAAAAAACGTTTGTTACATCTTATATTTGCGAAAAAAACAAATTACTTCCGAAATAACTAAATTTCTCTTTCATTTTTTATTGTAAAAATTTTACTTTCTAATTAACTTTTGTTTGTAACTTGCTTTCCACATTTAAGAAAAATTATACTTTCTAACTTCCTTTGGAAAATTGTAACATGGATTAGAAATAATAAATCAAGAATATATTTTCATAGATTAGAAAATTTTACTTACTATTGTTTGTAATTTTATTTTGTGATTAACTTTTGTTTAGAAAAGCTATTTTTTAACTTTTCTCCAAAACTAATTTGTGTTGTCAATTTGATACTCGAAGATAGTTTCGTTTTCGATATTTAGTTGAAAAAGTAGGTTTGTAACTTCGTAATATTACATACACCATATTTAATTCACTGTGCATTGTACATCTTGTCATTATATTAGTAACACTCAAAGTATAAACACACACGATTTTCTGGCTTACGAATACTCATTAGACATAAGTATCTTTTTTCAGAATCTTGACGACCATCGAAAAATTATCAATGCCTTTTTGGAAGATCTTTTAACCCGTCTGAAAATTATTGCGGGCGTGGGAGTGGTTGTGTTATTTTCAAACTCAAGGCTACCGTCCCGGCGATTATGGTGTAAGTAGAATGTTCTTAGCTTACATTGTACAGATGTGTTCGGAATGTGTAAGGGAGACCATTCATGGCTGCCGTAATGCAGCAGCCATACTTGAACTCTTCCACACCGTCCGTTCTAGATTTGAAACCGAAATTCAGTTACTTTGTATGGAATGTTACCAACTATTTGAAAAAGATATGACTGCCCGCGATCAAGTCAATCCCGAGGAGCTTTATTCATTTTTCGTCTACGCTGTGATAGTTTCTAGTACTTTCTTTTATTCAAAGTAGTGAGTATACCCCTATGCTACTACTCCATGTGGTAGTATAGGCGTTACACAGAACCATCATAATAAAATGGCACTGGATTTTGTCCCACTACTTCCTTCAGAAGCTTCCTGTTCAGAACAAGCTGCTACTGATTCTGCTATGTCTGAAGAGTTAGTTGCTTTTAGCGCCTTATTTGGAGAAGAAACCATGGAAATTTTTGATCGAAAGCAATGCTGACAATGTGGAAGTGGATCATATTGTCAATGAGATAGCCAATAGTATGATTGATGAAATCGTCACCAACCATACTGGCCCCTCGAGACAAGAAAGGGTCGATGATACTATTATCCCTCAAGATTCAAGTGGTAACGTAAGTAATAATACCTTTCATGATATTGATGATGATGAGGTAGTCTCGGTGGATGATATGACCCGCGATCTATTGAATATTGAAGCCGAAGTCATGAAACAACTTATTAACGATTTGATTAATGATGATGGCTCTTTAGATGTACATAACTTTAATTTGAACTTACAGCTTACGGAACACATGATCCATTACAGTAATTCAGTCCAGTGGCAGGATTGGGTTGCTCCCGGCTGCAACTTATCCTTTTCTGTAAACCAAAGCGCCAGTACTAGCAGAGGTAATGGTAGTAGCAGTAGCGAAAGAACTAGTAATGCCTCTACTAGTCATAATAATTTTGAGATTTTGGCAAGATTTAATAGAATGTACCCCCATTTTGAAACGTAGGGGAGGGCAATGTAGTGGTGGCGCAGAATCAAAATGCCAATGATGTTGAGACATATGTTTCCAATCTCTTTTCGTTTGAGTTGGATATTATTCAACCCGAAGCGTACATTGGATTACTATGTAATTGATAGTTCTAATTCAACTCTCAATACACAAATATACGTCCCGTGCCGAAGACGGGATGAATTGACGCAAGATGGGATTTTGTGCTCATTCGAAAATGTGATTGAAAGTAAAGAAACATTTCTTTTAAACAACGTGAGCATAAAATTACATTTTCTAGATCAACGCAAAGGAAGAGGGAAAATAAGCAAACATCAACAGAAAATCATGGAAAGGTATGCCTTCCTCGAAAAATGCATTGTCTCGCTTCCAACGGACCTTAACAATCTCAAACAGAGTTTAGTCCAAGCCAAAGCAAAAATCTAATGCAAAAACCAAAGGTATAATGTATAATCTTCAAGATTTAAAACTGTTCACTTGAGTGGGTCAGCAAGGGTAAAGATCTGTCTGAGGCAGTGGGGGTTAATGTTAAGTGGTTGTGAGGATGTATTCTTGACGAAGTCTATCAATTTTCAACATCATTTACTTCCTGTGTATAGAATCGTATTCTATGAAAGAGATCCAATGACAAGGGGGACATGTATTCGTTTTGAAGTTTACAGGTCCCCATGCGTCAAAGAACGCATCACGACAATCAACATTATACTGCGACTACCTTCATCACTTCGTATTTCCGTGTTCAGTATTATGTTCCATGTGTTTGGTGGGGTATAATGGACGAAAGACTTTCATCGAGGTCAATTTAAATGCGCATACTGTGAAGTGAGCCATACGATTTCGCATGAGGGAATAGGATGATTTAATTGCTTCGATTGTAACATTCCTTCTTACGAATGCTATAGAAATCATCAAATAGTTCCTAAAAGCGACAAGATCGTATGTTATAATGTGAAACAATGTCCGAATTTTTGTGACATCCTTGATATGCGCGAAAGGAAAAACAAAAAACAGCCACATCAATGCTGTGAGTACTATTGCAAAATGTCTGAGAAATATGTCATGCCAAACCACGAATGCTTTATAGGAAAACTGAAACACGAACATTTTGAGAAATGCCTAGCTATTTATAGTTTCGATGTGAATCCGATATTACTTGGTTCAAACAAGAAGGGCCAGCGTGAGCATGTGGTGAATATGTGCCACACATAGATATCATGAATGTAAGGATAAAGATTCGGGCGCTGCATGCATGGTTTGTTGAATGGGGGAATCCGTGATTTTGCCTTTAAGACGATGAAGGGCTTATGAGCCATGTATTGGACGTAACATCCTTCGTTTTAGAAAGTCGTGGAGCTCTTTCACAATAGTTCGCCTTATGATATGCTTTGACGGCAAAGAGTTTACTGGTGGACCAAGCATTTGCCAAAGAGTTAACAATTATTGCTCAAGGCGATTGGGGAAAAGTTTCTGGGTAGTAGGAAAATCATTTTTCGGGATACCTTTCTCTATATAGGTGTTAAATTACCGAAACTCCCCAAGGCTTTAGGGTCAGAAAATAGCCTGGAGAAAGGGAAATTCCATACATGTGACTGGGAATCAGGACTATGACCTTCTTACTCTTGATTTTGAATAGTTTGACCCAGAAAGCCAGAGTGAAGAAGAATATACAGCGTTGGAGCAGTAGCATGGCGAATGCGTTTAGGCAAAATATAAATTTAACATGCAAAAGGAATTATTGGAGTGTAAGAATAACGTGTAAATATTGGCTAATACAGTAGTAAAGTTTTCAAATATCATAGAAGAACGCACCAACGAACTTCAATGTTTTTTTTGTTTTTTCGACAATAGTAAGTTTGGCGATACGGGTGTTTCACACTCTCTATTTACTTGAAGAGACAATTGCTAACATCCCTCCAGGCTGATTGGAGCATACAGATCGCCAAATTAAAAAGCCGTACACAGGTTAACTTACATGTCCCACATTCGAGGCTCATAAATCCATCATTCTTCAATTGAAGGTGAATAAAATGATGGAAAACACAAAGTAGATGGCTATGAAAGTTCAACAGATTCAGCACTAGACTTCGAGAATTTCTACCTCAATGGGTACCCAACACGTTATCCGTACCTCAGGCAGAATTCCATCGGCGGCGTGGAAACCTAAGAGCAGAAGTATAACCGATCCTTGTACAAAATTTCATATTTGGATAGGATATAGGAGAAAAAAGTTATTGTGATGTGCTAATGTACGTGGGACAACGAAGTTAAGAAAAGAGCATCCTGAGTTTTATTAAGACGCATTGTGTCACTTTGGATGGAGGTCTTACTCCGACAGATGCATTTAAAGGTGGCAGAACGGAATATTTTAGGTCCTTGTAAAATTTTCAGAAAATTAATAGATTTTCCATTACGAAGTGGCATCACTTTGCTCTTTTGTAATGTCAAGATAATCCTTGCCGTTGGGAATACCGAAGGTGTACAAGGACATTTTCCAGATTATATTGGAAGTCATAGTCTAGTATGGTAGAGCCCCAATCACCCCGATAATGCCACTCACCGTACAATTGTTATGCAAGATTAATGTTCGGTTTATGCCGAACATGCATGGAGAGAAAAAAATCGGGGAATGTAAGCACTCGGAACAACAGATGTTCAGGGGCACGCTCTTCACAACAGAGCTTCAAAAAGCAATCAAACTAGGATATAGAGATGAGAAAATCTATGAAGTATGGGAATTTCAAATGACAACTGGATTATTTGAAGACTATGTTAGAAGTATCGTTACTATGAAACAAGAAGGGAGTGGTTTCCCGCAGAATGCGAAGCAGAAGAGCAAACAACAAAGGTATATTAAACAATATTAAAAAAGCATATAAAGAATCAATATGATTATATCAAGCATAATCCGGGTTTGAGATACACTTCGAAATTCTTTTTGAATTCATTACTTGGAAATGGGGGCAAAGAACCAATCTCCCTCAAACTCGTGTTGTATCCTACAATTAGACATTCCTGAATCTCCTGCTGTCCCCCCAGTTCGAGGTATCAAACATTGTTCCGATCGGATACCGGCATCTCATTAGGTATCGCTGTGTTGAGAAACAAAATACGCCGCTCCGTTTCTCAAAGATTTGTCTTGCTCTATTTTTATCGTCATGGGCACGCGTTCAAATATATAAACTGATTAAAAACGATAGATTATTCTACGTAAAAATTGATGACTGCCCCGTTTTACTTGGAGAATTATTTGAAACAATTAACTCATGAAATTGAGTCTGGTAGGAAATAGCTATGTTCATTGGTCTTGGCCCTAACATTGATGCATACATAATTCATAATTAGTAGACTGGGAAGGGAAAACATGGTATGAAAATTCGGGGAATCACGCTCGATTATCGAGCGGAAAAAATTAATTTGTACTCAGAAGAACGTAAATTTCTCTCCAAACAATATTTGCAGATGGCCGGGGTTCGTCCTCGTGTCATGACCAGACACGAAAACCCATCAGATGACGAAACAAATGAAGACGAATCATACGGGACATAGCGAAAACTGACTCTAAGACACTTCCCTACGGTTGTCGGGGAATATAAATATGTATTTATATTGTAAATATGTATGTATGTAAATATGCATGTATGTATCACCCGTTTCACATTTAAGTTCCCCTGTGCTGAGCGGCCAAACACTGAACTAAACAGTAAACACACACACACAACCTAGCTCATACGTGACACTTATCCTCTCTCATGCAGCGTTGAAAACTCTGTAATTTTTTGCAGAGTACATGGTACGTAACTTTTTTTAAATAGTCCTGAATTCGTTAGCGTCGGAATATACAGTAGTCATTTAGTC
>JAGDQP010046670.1:0-15233 GCA_022664845.1 Lepisma saccharinum
TGTGTCAATGTATCTTTTGCATTGCTATCTTCACATGATTCTAGATCCCTCTTTCCTCTGTATCTCCTGTGTTTCTGGGTGTCGGCACGTAAAACTTTGGATTTCTCACTTTGTTTCACTCCTCTATCGATTTTGCACTGTTTAATTGGGCAATGTTACTATCAATATAAGATGTTCCCTTGTGAGAGAGAAAAAAAGTTACGACTGCAGCTAGATTTGAACATGGGTTGCGCAGTTAGAAGTCGAGCGTCTTATTGACTTCGCTAAATCGTCAGATGGAAAGATCACTTGATTGAAACAATAAAGAATATAAAAATTGTTGCTGAAACTCAAACACAAAGAAAGTTACTCTCACGACTTATGCCATATTTTAATCACTTTTCCATCGATCAATTGGGGATCACAATCACTACTTATTGAGAATATGTTCAATTTCTATGAAAGCAAGCGTAGCATTTGAAATGTTACGATAAAAAAGCAGTAATGCTGCTCAAGTGTTTGACTGTCGCCATCTTGCTTGCTTTCACAGAAATAGAATACTCTCAATGAATGGGAATTCTGGTTCTCAATTGACAAATAGCAAGTATTTAAACCATGGGATAAGTTGTCCAAGTAACTTAGTTTGTTTTGGAGGTTTAACAACACATATTTGATCCCATACACTGTTTAAATCTATAGTGTAGTCGTTTAATTCAAATGTTGTTCAGCAAATATCGTTTGCATCTAGTACCTTTTCTGTCTGACGATTTAACCAAGTCAGTCAGGCGCTCGACTTCAAACTGAGCAACCCATGTTCAAATCTAGCTGCAATCGTACCTTTTTTTTTTACAGTACCGAAATCAACACCGTGTGTTGTGTTGATTAAACACACAAAAGTGGTAGTCACGCTGGGACACCGCATAGTGTTGAATTAACACAGCTATTTTTTGCAGTGTACACGGGCGTGATAGCGGCAAAAATAAAACATACTGTCGGGATTTAAGGTTAACTGTTCTGCTTCCTAAGGTTTATTTTCCGTAAGATTCTAAAATGTGTTTACCTGTTGTGGTAATAATAAACTCCTAATAAAGGTGAATGAGTTTCATAACATACTATCTCCTGTTGCATTTCCCGCTTTCTCAATAGATGTCTCTACTTTTAATGGTGCAAAGTTGAAGTGAGTAACTGCTTTGTATTATGCTAGATTGTTGTTTTTTGTATTGTATTATTAGCACATGATTTAAGTATATTTAATAATGATTCGTTATGCAGATTAAAGCGATTGTGCACTTCGCATCAAAAAAAATTGCGACAGCGAACGCCGTGCAGCTAGGCAACCCAAATGGCACCTTCTTATCCCATAATCGTGTCTGGTAAACAGACCCCCTCTTTCTCTTTCCTTCGTCTCGCCCATACTAAAATCAGCAAACATCAAGACCACGTTTTTGTTTTTTTCAAAATAGACATATATTAGTATCGATAAAATTAAAGCATAAAAGCGAGACGAATCAATATACATAAGTTGATGCAGGGAGAAATTTAAACACACAGTGAAACATTGAAACCGATCAACGTCTGTTAGACAGAGGCAGAGATATGAGAGAGAGAGAGAGAGAGAGAGAGAGAAGAAGAAGAAGAAGAAGAAATAAAGATAAAAATATGGAATTTGAACATAGTAAAAAGATTAAGTTAAGTTCCCACAAATCTAACAGCAAGATAGAAGTGACTTTTGGACTTTATATTTGTTCAGAGCTCTTCGAATATATAAAGGGTGCTTCAAAAATTAATTAAGTCACTTTCAAAATGGAAACAAAACTTGGTGGTCAGATTAAATACTCATGATTTTCCAGTGAAACTCCAGAGTTTTCAGACACATTTAGGATAATGTCAAAAGTGTAACACACATGCTTTTATTTGCGCGGGGTTCGGTTGCAAATTCGGTGAAGCTTATTAAATATACTGGTTCGGAATACTTTGTAATCAGGAATTCCGCCAGGATTTGTTGATTGGGGTGTGTAAAGGCAAAATTGGGAGGGTGGACTAGAGTTTTGCACGGTTTCTATCAAATATTTCGGGGTAGTCTCCAGAATCGACAGCCCCACAGGGACTGGGGTCTGGCGGAATCACCGATTGTAACAAAAGTAGCAGATACCATAGGCCATAGCTTCTATTCCAGACTACGAATGAAAAGTGAACATAAAAATAAAATAAAAGAATGATAATTTTTCTTTTTAATTTCTATCAGAAAGAACCAAGATTATAATTCCAAACTGTATCAAAACGAATAGTTACAAATGTTCAAAAGCAAAATTAGCATGTTCCTTATAGGCATAGTAAACTTTACATGTTCCACATTGCAAACGTGAAAAGAAGAAACACATGTAATAATATGTTGGCAAATTAGAGCATGGAAACGAATTTCGTGTCAAACGAATATAAAAATAATTCTTCTCTTGAAATGGCTAAAAAAGGAGCATTTGCTACTCATGTCGTAAAATTTGTAAGTTCTGGACATGCCACTATATATTCTACCTATTGCGAATATAACATTATAATAATTACAACACTAATGAACTAGTGTTTATAACAATTCGCAAAGATGGAATAAACACGGCAGAGCTGAAAAGGTTACCGACTGATTCGATGTAGATTTGATGACCCGGATTGCGTTTGAACAGTGTTTATTTCAGGGGTGACCAGGAACGGAGATGTAATCCCGAGAACACGAAAAATACGATGTCAAAATTCCCAGTTAAATAGATTTTCCAGACCGGGTCAATCGGTTTACCGGGTCAATCACGTTTGGGTCAGTCGCTATCACCGAGTCATCGAAAGTGGCCCGGATTTGGCTGTGGAATACGCACAAACAGAGAGAGTGTGTGTAAATTAAGAGAAGAAATAAACATGAATAGAGAGAAGGAGAGGTAAAAGAAGAGAAAGAAGCAGCGAAGACACGATAACAATACATCAAGAAAGAGTGGAAGAGAGAAAGATCAATGAAAAATATGAAAACTACATTATCATTATGCTAAACAGCACACACACCTGTTTACTCGGATTCTGACCAGTGATACTTCGTTAAGTTCTCCACAGTCCAGAGATGAATCTTTTTTTGAATACTTCAGTGTATGCGAAAAATAAACTGATTGATGGGGAATCGAACTCAGGTTTTCAAAATAAGAGGTCCAGCACGATAGCGATACTCCACAGGCGACTGTATCCAGATCGTGCTCAACAAATGCTTTAGTGTTTGCTTCTACGAATAATAACATGAAAATGGATACTTCATATCAATGTCGTGTTCTTAACTGTCCCCCCGGGACTTAATTTGGACTTTTCCAACCAACATTCGTAAATTGTCTTCCTCTCTATAATGACTCATGTGCTCCATTCCACAATCGGAAATATTATCCGTTTTGTATGAGAAGTGATGGTTAGATTCTTCACGACCGCTTTGTAAAAAAGACTCGGCTTGAACAGGATTCGAATCTATGATGGTTTGCTTTAATACTTCAAACTCCGGCACTTTTCTCTACTACATCTTGCCAACGAAAGACGGCACTCATGAATTATGAAGTTCAAATTCGAGGAAAATGTAACATTGAGTATATGTGATATATTTTGTCTGTACGTATTCTTTAGCAAGTCAACACATTTCTATGCATGTCCTTTTTGTCATGTCGAATTATGAAATGAATATATTATGTGAGTTTTAAGAACAAATCCAGTTTAGGGTAAGTATTATGACATTAAGTTACGATCATTTATTGTCTTTTATTTTAACGTAAACCAGCCTGAACGAAACTAACATCATAAAAAGAAATGTCATTAGGAAATGGAGAAGTTAAAACTGCAATTAATAGTTCTAATACACTTCGTGCAATATGACAAGTTGAACGTAACACAAATTAAAACTTTTTTGACAGGTTTTATTTAAGTATCATAAGTCGTCACTTGCAGGCGATTCGAACCTACAACCATAAGGTTTCCTACTTCAGCAAGCGCCTCAGGATTGAATTTCATTCGGCATCATATGTCTTTATTACTCGAAAGTGTAGGTTTTTGTAAATTTCCGAACGGAATAGCTTACTGACTGAAGTCGCTTAGCATCAAAATTATCTCCACATTTTCAACTTCTGTGGAATAAGAAAAGAATAATGTTAGCGGTGTAGAACTTGGCTACCCTCGTCGCCCTCATAGCCGAAGTCTTTAAGGCAGTTGGTTATTTTACACTCAGTCAATTATAATCTGAGCGCACTCTTTAGCAGCAATTAGAAAGTTTAAGTTCAGAAATTGAGCCATGTGGCAACCTTGCAACAACATGAGTGACCACTGCGCGGGTTTTAATTCAATGAGTGTATTAGTGCAGTTTTTGAGTACTAATCTTTGTGAAGAAAATAATGTTTGTATATCTAGTCGTGATGTAGCAAAAAATGTGTGGATAAAAGTAATTAGAACTTTTCTCCTGTTTTTATTATTCATAAAATAAATTATAATACAGCGATGTTGCTATGTCTGTAATAATTAACGATGAAGTTTCGCTTATTCCCACTTACCTTAAATACGGTTTTCGAAACTTTTAACAAATTATATAACATGGTTTTCATATGTATAAAATCTAACAAAATAGTAGTCAATTGAAGATTAACTCATAAATGCACGAAACACAATAACTGAAACAAAAATCAGTATTATATAACTTTTACTTTGCTTTTATTTCAGTAAGAGTTGAGCTTAAAGGCTGTCTGCCTGATGTCTTCGTGACCGTGCGGGCTGCGTCGCATTACTTTTTCCCTTTTCGTCCATAAAGCTGGCGACGCGAGTTCGAATCCCGAAGCTTGCTCTTCTTTTCTCACAAAGCTAAGTCATCTATGTTCGTATTGCATGGACGTAATAGTTTGGTTCCTGTCATTATGCAAAGAAATCTGACAACGATTACTATTCCTTAAATAAGGGTTAACAATTTCAAGGTTTAGTCTAATAATATCGACAGGTTTATTAGTCATATCAAAATGTTTAGAAATGAGAAGTTTAATGGAGGCCATATTCTCAGACGTCAAACGTGAGGTCAGTGACTCTCTATCTGCTTTACTGTAATTTAATCACTTGCACGAATCCTTAAAATGCAGAAGGCTAACCAAATGACAAGCGTCTGCCAATTTTAAACACCAAATTAGAAACGGCTAGATAAATCCAGATCACTGAACCCAAATTTAAAGTCAGTTTCTCTGTACTTATCTTCGTTTAGGCGCTAGCCTCCATTTCAGATGGAGGAATCAAAATTAAGAGGTCCAATATTTTAAAGTAGCTAACAGACAGAACATAGGAAGTGGACAGGAGAAATTAACGGAGCTTTCTTGTTCTTGCTCGATCTAAATCCACATTGTTCTCACCTAACGATATCACTGGTTTCTTGATTTAGGTAAATTATACTATTTTAGAATTGCATTTCTTTAAGTAAACTTATATCAGGCCACATTGCATGCACAAAGTATCACTTTCTGATAGTATAATAATGGTTCCAAAATACGAGCTGTATTCTCCCTACTTTCTAAGGTGTGTTGGAGTTTTACAAATGAGGTTTGTGTATATTATTCCCCCAAATGCATCTAATCAAGCAAATAAAATATTTTACGATTTTGAAAGAAAATTATATTGGCGTAGGTCAGGGTTTCTCAACGTGGAGGTCGCGACCCCCAGAGGGGTCATAAGTTGTGTGTAAGGGGATCGCAAGAGAAGATGAAAAAATTAATTTAGCTAGGGGTTATAGGTTCAAACTAATAAATTTCGAAGACGATATCTTATTTTGCTTATTGTTTTTATAATTAGGGTCTACTAAAATAATGTAATTTGTTGAATAGTTCTGGATAATGTAATTAGGATGTTTATTATCAAATACAGCATATCAACGGTCATGTTTTGAAATGTCATGTTTTTAGTTGCAGGATGAAAAAGGTTGAGAAACGCTGGCGTAGGTGGAAAGCGAACCTATGATTCTCAGTGTGGAAAGTGCACATAGCTAATCACGCTAATAACCACGCCAGCAATTTGTTGTGATCCAACAAATCAGCTTATTTTTATTGTTTGTTTGCTTACTTGTGGTTTCCCCCTTTTTCTGAATATGATTGTATTCAGATATTGTATCGATGAGGATGAGGACTCTCCCAGAGGGAAAAGTTGGTCTACTGCTCCAACACTGACCAGACATGTTGGGAGAGGAGAGCCGAAGCTCACTACTGTGATCGCCACTGTCTTTTATTCACAACAACTCCCCAATTGTAACGTATTACGATTGATTCAAACATTTGCATAGTTAAAATTAACATAAAAAATTAACATCTATTTACAAAGTAGTTCTGTAAACATTTCATGTAACTGACAGAGGAGGTAGCATATTAGGAATAAAAATGTCGTGTGTGTATTGTGAAGTGTATGTTTTCGCCTCCTAATATTGTAATCACAGCACGGGATTTTCGAAACAACGAATATTTCAATATAGGTTCTGACTCCTATATTCAATGTCCAAGATGATGATATAGTCCAAAAAAAAAAAAGTATTACGGGAACAGGCTTCTAGTTTTTTTGTTTTGTTTAAAAAAACCCTCATAGATAGACACCCATAGCTTGAACATGTGTCTTGCAGCCCCTTAAAGATATCACGGCTTAGGAATAGGTGAGTGTCTGACCCATAAATATAAGGTAAATGCACAAAACAAAAAAGACACTAAATATTATGTTCCCGAAATACTTTTTTGTTTTTTTGTTTTATGCCGAGGGAAATTGTCCCTTAAATATGCGAGGGACTTTCGACCCCACAGCACATGTTTGGCCATTAAATTAAAGTTAAGTAACTGAATAAATACTCCCAGACAGTACGCAATAAATATAGGTCCTACACAATAGAAAGGGAGATATATTCTCACTATATACCAGCATTATTCATGCCTGAATATTTTCAATACATTATACATTTTATGTCAATGTCCGCCTTCCGAAGATTTCAGGATTATTGTTAACTTTCCAATTATATTTTAACTTTCTACTATACTTTTTATCCTTGTAGCATTAAAAAACAAGATTTTGCAGTGTAACGTGCATCTTTCTCTAATATTCAAGGTTATTTTTATTATATGGGAATATATTAGAAATATTCAATGTATTTTTTCACGATACCAAGTATTCTAATCCCGTGACAAATTCTGGCATATTTCTAATTACCCAGGAATCAAGCCCATTGCCAGGTGGGGCTAGAGGGGGCAGTGCCCGCCCTAAAATATATTTTGCCCGCTCTAAAAGATATCGAGAAATTTTAAATTGTTTAATAAAAAACAGGTATGGAATTCTTGTTATTTTATTTACCAAAGAAAATTAAATTTAAGCGCTTATTACTATTCGAAAATGATAGGCTCGTTGCTAATGCTAAACGTGCCCAATATCTCTCATATTATTTTTTCTCATTGCAAGCGTTTGAGGCCTCATTAATGGCACCATTACAAGCATTTGAGGCTTAAGCAAGATGCCGTTTCAAAGAATAGTCATTTGCATCTAAGCCCACAACACTAAACTGAATCAAATGTAGACTTTTTTGTTGTGTATTAATATCAAATGTTAAACAGTATTACTCAGACTTACATAAATGGGAATATTTCAGTTGAAAGGTTTCTTGCAAAAGCAGCCCTTTTCAAAGACAAAAAGAAACGTTTGTCAGGAGAATAAGAAACGTTCCCTAATATATACACACTGTCACTACGATACTTTATGCCTGTTCTAGAAGGATATCAGGATTATATTTATTGTTTAAAATTTTATGTTTAGCACAGCAAGAAAGCATAAACTATTCACAAAATACAAAGTACACAATTTCGTTACAGATCGACAAAGACTGTTTTTTCGTAAAAAATGAAAAAGAACTTCAATTTCGATTATAAAGGAATGAAAAAAATATCCGATTTCAATGATTCAAATACAGCATTTTCTTGTAAGTTTCGCATTTATACGTGCTTTGCGCTCAGCACTTTTATTTTTGGACGTTAATGAAACGAAACCCCCAGATTAATGAAACGAAAAGCGATCTGAAAGAAAATTCACGAAGTTCTTGTTTAGTATCAACGCAGCAACGATGCATTCTCTTCCCTGCTTCCATATATTTATAAACTATCTATGAAGCTAGTTGTTTGGGTCTTTGCGGGGAGAATGAAGAAAACAATAGTTCTGCCCAAAAACAAAACAACCCAGATGACAGCAGAACAGAAGGATTTTACTACACACGCGGTTGAGTGAAGTAAATTTTCATAAGGAAACAAAAGGCTTATTAACACCAGCTGTAAGCGAAGCTACTTTAACAGACGTTTCTAGTGACTGCACTGACTCCATTATAAACGTAGCACCATAAAATGACGCAAGCATCCATCAAGTCATTTTTTAGTGAAATAAGTGTCGGAAGTAGAACTAATTCGGTAGCTGTGCCATCGTCATCAACATCTGAAGAAGCTGGAGTAGAAACTAAATGTGAAACATCTGATTTCCGCCGTGTTGAAGCCGTAGAAGACCTTGGCGATACAAAGGCCACTGAGCCGCATTTTGCAAATTTTCCAGGTTCCAAAATTTCTGGTGCAATTCGACGATTTCGTCCAATATAGTATAAAACGTGGGACTGGCTCGAGTATTCTCTGATGTTAGATGCTGCCTTTTGCTTCCCATTCCGGAAATATCCATCAAGAAACAGTGATCTCTCATTTGTACATAATGGTTTTAGAGACTGGAAACATGCGACCGAGAAAAATAAGGGATTCTCTCGTCGTACCGAATCTGATACCCATAGGTACATCATGGCTTGCTACTTGGAGCAACTGAAACGTGAGGACTCGGGCGAAACGGTCAGGAAACAAGTGTGTAGTGATGTAGTTGTGAAGAATAGGTACTATGTGAAAAGTGTGATTGGAAGTTATTCAATTCTTGGCTTTAAATCAGTTGTCGTTCAGGGGAGATTCTGGGTGTGAGCGACCCGTAGAACCTCGAAGTGAGTTGTTTTCAAATCTGTTGAATTTAGTACTTGTAAAGATCGGAAATTAGCAGATATTGTCAAAGCCATCCCTGCCAATGCAAAGTACACTAGCCCGGATATTCAGAATGAAATAATTCATTTCGTGGCAGAATCTGTTGTGAGAAAAATAGTGAATGTAGCGAACGAAAGCACATTTTGTTCATTACTTGCAGATGAAACCAGAGACAAGCAACGAATAGAAGATTTGTATGTCGCAGCTAGGTACCTTGTGAACTTTAAAGTACAAGAAAGGTGCGTAGCTATACTGAAGTTGGACAAGCAAGATGCCGTCAGCATTAAGAATGACATCTTAGACTGTTTAAGGAAAGTAGAATTCAGAACCGAAAACATAATAGCGCAGTGCAACGATGGATCACCAGTCATGAGCGGACAGAAAAGGGGAGTACAGGCATTGTTGTCTGAGGATTTGAAGATAAATATTTTGTTTGTTCACTGCTTCAATCATGAGTTGCATTTGGTTGTTACTAGAACAGTTGAATTAGTTCCTGAACTGAAAGAGTTCTTCGATATTTGTCAACAACTGTATTGCTTTTTCAGAAAAGGACACGTTGCAGCAGAATACTCAGGAAAGAGTTTAAAGCGATTGTTGGAACAAAGTTGGACTAGACATCTAGACACAGTCACAGTGATTCATGAAAACAGGATTCACATATTAAGGCTGTAGATCACCCCGTCATCTTGGTACGTACTTTCCATTGATTAACATGGGAATTGTTTTACTCGTCTTATACTTTTCAGGAGTGTAGTTTTAACTTCTGTTAAAACTTTCGCCCAGTTTATCGTCATGTTCTCTTTTACTCATGCAACTTTATAGAAATGCAATATTTTACACAGGAACAGTATAATTTCCCGTTAACATATTGTGATTTATATAGCAAACTATTAATAATACATTATAATTATATATTTGGAGAAACTTCACAAACCAAAACTATACAAGAGTCAAAATAACCACCAAGACAAATTTTGTGAAAGCAGAACTTAAATATTCTACATCCGAGAGGCATAAAATGAGTAAAACATTTCCCGTGTAAATCAATGGAAGGTGCGTAGCAACATGGAGGGGGTGATCTACACCGTTAAGTGCGCTGATAGCAATCCAAACTTCTTACGAAGAACTTCCCTCATTGAAAGTTGAAGCTACCTGATTACTGCATCAAATCTCTACTAAGATTTTCTGCTTCCTTGTGGAACTCATATTCAAGGTGCTTGGATATCTAAAACCGGCAAATGCACTGCTGCAAAGAAGAGATTTTGACATTGATGCTGCTGTGAAGTTAACAGAATCTGTAACGGAACAACTCCGATCTTGTCGGCGAGACGTAGAAGTATTTGGAAATCTCTTCGATGATGCAATGACATATGCATTGAACACTTCGACTCAGCCACCATTAAAACGCAAATGCACGAACCCCAGTACGTTCGCTGATTCGGTTGTTGATTTGGAAGGCATAAATTTGGAAAAGAGAAAGGAAGACGAGAATGAGCTGAGAAGATTATTCTATGAAGTTCTCGATCTCTCCATTGAAGAAATTCGCAGCAGATTTAGTGAGACAGGGACGGCTGTGATCGAAGTCATACTTGCTAAGTGGTAACAGAAGTGAAGAAAATTTGAAACCTCTGTGCGATGTTGCGAAATACAAAGACGACCATTGCAAAATTCTTCAGAATTTTAAGCAGGAATTAGATCTGGTAAATCGACTGGTGAGAGAGACAACATCTCTGGAGCAGCTCGCAGAACAAATTGGGAAGTATGGTGAGCCTTTTCCAGGCCTACAGATGCTTACAGAAGCTGCTCTAATTATTCCGTCTTACACGGCAACGGTGGAAAATTCCTTTTCACATCTAACGGCTCTCAATCGGACAAGAAAGAAAATCGGACCTCGTTCTCCTAGCTAATAATTAACTCGGTTGTCTTGGATTTTGTACTGTAATATTTGTCAGTATATTCTTTGTAAAAATGCTACAACCTTGTTTTTCGTGAATAATAAATAAATTAGTTTTGTGTTGCTCCTTGACGTCCTCCCCATCATTGCCCCATCTGTATCCATCATTGCCCCCCCCCCTAAGTAATCGGGCTGGCTACGGGTCTCCCAGGAATACCCCCGGAATATTAGGAATTGAAATGTAACAATCCTGGAATATCCTTCTTGCAAGGGAGTCATTTTAAACTCATGCATAGAATAAGAAACGAAGTAGTTTAAAAACACGTAAATATTCGTATCATAGAACTTTTGCTCTGGGAAATATATTTTCAGAGAAAAATAAAGCAGAGTTTACTTCCATAATATTCACTGTTGTTCCACAGGGAATATACAACTGTCAGTTATCGGACGTTTCACTGCAATAATAATAATACTTATTCCTATAAGCGTGACTTTGAACTTCCACGACGCATAGAAACTGCATCAGTTGTTATTGTTTATTTCAATTTTCCTGGACTTTTGTTATTTTGGATATTAGTCGGCACTAATTTGTCTATAAGTGATTGAATGAAGAACTTCTGGCGTGCATTTTGTTTTAAAGAACTTACAGAACGAAGTTGGCTATTTCCAAACATGAACTTAGTAATTCATCGCTTTTATATCAAAATGGATTAGAGGAAAAGTGCCGGAATTTGATGTACTAAAGCAAATCATCATAGGTTCGAATCCTGTTCAAGCCAAGTCTTTTTTACAAAGCGGTCTTGAAGAACCTAACCATCACTTCTCATAAAAAACGGATAATATTTCCGATTGTGGAATAGAGCACGAGTCATTATAGAGAGGAAGACGATGTACGAATGTTGGTTGGAAAAGTCCAAATTAAGTCTCAGGGGGACAGTTAAGAGCACGACATTGATATGAAGTATCCATTTTCATGTTATTATTCGTAGAAACAAACAGTATAGCATTTGTTAAGCGTGTTTTGGGTAAAGTCGTTTGTGGAGTATCCCTATCGTGCTGGACTTCTAATTTGAAAACCTATGTTCGATTCCCCATCAGTCAGTTTATCTTTCGCATACACTGAAGTATTCAAACAAAGATTCATCTCGGGATTGTAGAGAACTTAACGAAGTATCACTGGTCAGAATCCGAGTAAACAGGTGTGTGTGCTGTTTAACATAATGATAATGTAGTTTTCATATTTTTCATTGATCTTTCTCTCTTCCTCTCTTTCTTGATGTATTGTTATCGTGTCTTCGCTGCTTCTTTCTTTTCTTTTACTTCTCTCTCTCTCTCTCTCTCTCTCTATTCATGTTTATTTCTACTCTTAATTTACACACACCCTCCCTGTTTCTGCTTATTCCACAGCCAAATTCTGGTCACTTTCGATGACTCGGTGATAGGAACTGACCCAGACATGAGTGACCCGATAACCCGATTGACCCGGTCTGGAAAATCTATTTAACTGGAAATTTTGACGTCGTATTTGTCGTGTTTTCGGGATAACATCTCCGATTCTGGGCACCCCTGAAATAAACACTGTTCAAACGCAATGAAACAATTAAAATCTCTCCATCATCTTCCAGGTTATCAAATCCACATCGAATCACCGCGTCAGAATGCGTTCGAATCTTAAACCTGATGAGAGTCCAAAACCTGACCAGCATCCCCCGACAGTCGGGGCCCGTTTCAGCTCTGCCGGGTTTATTCCATCTGTGCGAATTGTTATGAACACTAGTTCATTAATGTTGTAATTATTAAAGCGTTATATTCATAATAGGTGGAATCTAGAGTGGCATGTTCGGAACAGATACATATTAAGATATGAGTAGAAAATAGTCCCCTTTTTTAGCTATTTCAAGAGAAGAATTATTTTATATTAGTTTGGCAAAAAATTCGTTTTCATCCTATAATTTTATTTATCAACATAATATTGTGTGTTCCCTTTTTTACTTTTGAAATGTGCAACATGTAATGTCTGGTATGCCTATAGGAACATGCGAATATTGCTTTTGAACATTTGGAACTTTTCATTTTGATACAGTTTGGAATTATAATCTGATAGAAATTAAGAAGAAAAATTATTATCCATTCATGTTCTTTGTATGATCAATTTACATTACTAGTCTCGAATGCAAGATATGGACCACGGTATCTACATGGTTTGTTACAATCAGTGATTCCGCCAGACCCCCGGCAACTGTGAGGGGGTCAGCCCCAAATCCTTGCGAATATCCCCAACTTTTACTTTATTTTCACGGTCAAAAGTTGACAGAAACATTGTAAAGCTATCTACACCCTCCCAATTTTGACTTTACACACGCCAATCTGAAAATCCTGGCGAAATTCATGATTATAATTTATTCCGAACCAGTACGTTCAAAGAGCCCCACCAAATTTGCAGCCGAACCACACACAAACAAATCATGTGTGTTACATACACTTTTGACATTATCGTAAATGTGTCTCCACTGGAAATCATGAGAATTTAATCTGACCATCAACTTTGGTCGCAATATTGAAAGGGTCTAAATGAATTTTCAAGTGCCCTTTATATATTCGAATAGCCCTGAAAACATATAAAATCCAAAAGTCCCTTCTATCTTGCTGTTAGATTTGTGAGCACTGCACTTAATAATGTTAGGTTCTTTTTTACTACATTTAAATTCCATATTTTTATCTGTACTCCATCTTCTTCTACTTCTTTTCTCCCCTCCCCCCCCCTCTCTCTCTCTAATTTCTCTGCCCTTGCCTGAAGGCACCCATCGGTTTCAATTTTTCATTGTGTGTTTAAATTTCTTCTCCGTCAACTTACGTATATTGTTTCGTCTCGCTTTTATTCTTTCATTTTATCGATAGAATTTTGTACTAATACATGTCTATTTTGAAAAACAAAACAAAAAACCTACCGAAATAACGTGCTCATGATGTTTGCTGATTTTACTATGGGTGTGACGAGGGACGAAGAAAGAGGGGTCTGTTTACCAGACACGATTATGGGATAAGAAGGTGCCATTTGGGTTGCATAGTTGCACGACGTTTGCTGTCGCAAGTTTTTTGATGCGAAATGTACCATGTCTAGGCTAAGTATACTTCAGCGCTCCTTATTCCATAGACTAGTAATTATGTACAATAATCTTAATTCAAGTATTAATATTTTCGGATCTGAAAACTCTTTCCATCGAACGCTAAATACCAATATCTGAGTTTTTCCTCTTGTGTATTATAATCGTCATATCATTGTTGTGTTATGTGTTGTTTAAAATTTAATTTCATGTTATTTAGTTTGTTGCAATGTTATTTTGTTTCTGTGTAAAATGGCAACTCCAGCTGTATCTGAAACTTAATAATAAATAAATAAATAATGCTGAGTCCTGTGGGACGCCGCTCAAATTAAATATGGATGTGGACTGCTATTGTTAATGTTTACGTAGGATAGACGGTTTAACAGAAAATGCAATGTGAACCTGATGTATGCAGCGGGAAGTTTGAACTTGATGAGTTTATAGAGAAGTCAATGTTTCCATACACAGTAAAAAATAGCTGTGTTAATTCAACACAATGCCGTGTTCCAGCGTGACTACCACTTTTGTGTGTTAAATCAACACAACACACGGTTTTGATTTCGGTACTGGAAGAAAAAAAAAGTTATGGCTGCAGCTAGATTTGAACATGGGTTGCTCAGTTCGAAGTCGAGCGTCTTACCGACTTCGCTAAATCGTCAGACGGAAAGAGTACTAGATTGAAACAATATAGAGGATAAAAAAAAATCTTGCTGAACGGTAAACACAAACAAAGTTACTCCCACGACCTAAGCCATGGTTTAATCATTTTTTCATTGGTCAATTAGAGCCACAATCCCCATTTACTGAGAATATGTTCCATTTCTATGAAAGTAAGCGCAGCATTCGACATACTATTACGATAAGAAAGCAGTAATGCTGCTCAAGTGTATAGCTTCCGCCATCTTGATTGCTTTCATAGAAATAGAATTATCCGAACAAAAACACCAGAGGTGCAAAAAGTGGAGCCAAGTTCTTTAGCCCTAAAAAGGTGTGAAATGGGAGACGGATGAGCCAAGTTCCTTGGTGACAGCATGTAACAGGAACAAAGGAACTTGGCGTGAGCTGGCAACAGCCTTAGGGTTGGTGGCGGTAGACGTAGTGGGTATTAGGATCTCCACCACCGTTATAGCTTGAGGATCATGAACCTTGCCACCTCGCGCCAAGTTCCTTTGTTCCTGTTACATGCTGTCACCAAGGAAC
>JAGDQP010046671.1:0-15232 GCA_022664845.1 Lepisma saccharinum
GTATCAAAGGCTTTTGTCAGATCAAAATATTTATCACATCGCATTGTATTCTGTTCGTATTGTATTATTGTATAAAATTAGTAGCTTGACTAAGATTCGTGGTCACGCACCTCGAAGGAATATTGGGACAGCAACCAGGTTTGAGTCTTCCTGCTCACCATACTAGCTGAGTTTTTCATTTTCACTAGGTGAACGCTGATACCATACCGACAAAGGACCTGAACGCTACCTTCTCTTTCTCCGCATCAGGAAGAGCGCTCGGAGAGGCACGTTATCCAATATTACGGACTAAGCCATAGACGCCTCTTTGATCAGCCACTGTAGTCAATTTTTTGTTTACACACACCCTTCTGCTAGCTATAGAGTCTATAATACGTACCCAAAGGAAACCATTGCTTAACACTATCTGGCATTGTCATTTACTGTTTTCTTCTTCCTTCGTTCTACCAACGAAAACTCTGAATAAGGTAATGGCCGATTCTTTGTTTCGTTTTCTTTCTCTCAGACACTAAAACGAAGTTACTGTTGGACAGATTGATGGTGAAATTGTACTCCCATTACACAGCTATGCGTATGATGAGCGCTACGGATGAGAGTGGTGCATCAGAATCCAATGCTGTTATCGTACCAAATTGACTTGATTCCTTGAAGCATTGACAGTGCTTAACGATCAAGTCATTTTGGTCCAGTAATACACGCTCCTCGCACGTTCTCTTCCCTATAATCTGTGACGTAGTGCAGTTTGAAGTGAACGAGTTTTGAACAAAAACAGGGAATATTTATTAGGGGATATTTATCTCAAATAACAAAGCAGAAGGTTAGACAGTTTTGAATTATATTTGACATAGATTATATCTGTCATATGTATACATTCTCCTTGTCATGTAAATTGTGTATTATGTATTACATACCAGTTGATGTATTATATTAAAAGGTGAACTTCTACCTAGGCAAACTAGGCAGCTGCCTAGGGGCTTAAACCTAGGGACCGAAATCGTACACAAGTTCGTCGCGTGCCAATATAATCTTGTACTGTCAAAGTTATAATGTGTAAAAATATACTTGTCTATTTCATTTCTAAATCTGCTTGTCTATTTTTTAAAGTTAGATTATAATTAAAAAAAAAGTAAAGTTCGCTTTTCCATACGAAAAAGGCTACCCTGACTCTGTTAACTGCATAGGGCGCCAGGATCTCTTAAATGTCCACGTCAGATTATATTTGTGCATTATATTTTGTGTATTTTGTCTGTAATGTAACTAGTGTATTGTATTTGTCACATAATTTGTGTATTATGTATGTCACATAATTCGTGTTTATCATTTAATTCGCGTATTACGTGTGTCAGATAACTCGTTCGTTATGTTTATCTCAATTTGGTGGGCATTTAATTCATGTATTATGTTTGTCACATAATTCGTGTACTATAGTAGTCATTCTCTCGTGTATTATATTGTCATTTAATTCGTGTATGATGTTTGTCATTGTGTAATATTTTTCTCGGAGTAAATTAACATTAGACGTGCAAATTATAGCAAGTAAATAAACTCGTTCCAGCAGCTTAATCAAATCACAAACTGCATTGGAAGTTGCGCGTAATGACTGATGCGAGAGATTCGTTTGTCTTGGCCAGTGGGGCAGTAGTTCTCAAGACTAGTAGTTCTATTACGGAGGCCAGCATCTCTTCAGGTACAGTGTTGAAAAGCAGATCCCGTTGAAAGACCTTGCAAGGGCAGTCAGTCAGCCTGTTGAAGGCCAGACGTACCAAGGAAAAGAAAGATCGGCTCCATTCTAGCTGTTGTACTGACATCATTGTGTAGTTAACAATGGACCATTGTTATGCAAGTCTTTATAAATAAAACAGCAATGAACGATGTTTGCCAACGGGTCCAGGAAGTGCGACTGACAGTTCGCCTCCTTTAATTTCAGTAAATTTCTGTTATTTATGTTGCAATTTCAAATGCCATAAATTGGTTTCTGTTGTATGTCGTATCCACACCCGCCTGTACTTCGCGAATGGCTACACCCAAAAACTTATATCTTCTTTTTCTAGCGGATCTAAAAAGGTTAATTTCTTTGTTCCAGAGATTCTGCTAGGATTATCAGTTATGGGTAGTCTAAAACCAAAATTGGAGGGGGGGGGTATATAGAATTTTTTTTCACGGTGTATATCAATTTTTAACCGCAAAAATAGGGGGGTGCTCGAATATTTTGAGGGGTATTGGGGTGTCTGGCAGAATCCCTGCTTTGTCCACCTGCAATGACTCAAGCAAAGCAGGAGAGAAACTTATTTCAGATTTGAGCTCAATGACGTCATTTTGAATGCTAAGGCCGTTTTTAATCCTGTAAGGCTACAACATTCACATATAGTAATTTTGTATTATGTGCACTCAGCTTGGAAGACACGTTAGCGCCTAAACAAAAGTGCTCGCTTTCTGTTCGCTTGATCACTGGTTCAATTCCCTTTGGGGTCCATTGAACGGAGTGGTTGGGAGCCAACTTTCTCAAACATAAGTCCCGTCCTTAAAAGATCTCCACCTCGTTTAGAGCGTTATAATAACAATTGAATGAATTCAGTTGTTTGTAATCGTATCCGTTCTATGTTTAGACCCTAAACTGTGTTACCATGCGTCAGCAGGTCAGTTGGTAGAACACTGTCTTTGCTATTGGAGGTCCTCGGTTCGATACCAGCGGTCGGCCTTCCCAAGTGCGTTTTTTAGGGTTTCCCTCAGTCATACCAGGCAAATGTCAGAATGGTACCTTCAACATAGGTCCTGGACGACTCCTCGCATCCTGTCTCCTACCCTACCCTATCCCAACCACAGCCATAGATGCCTAAAAGCTATAAAATAAACTCAAACTCAAAATTCTATAAACTTGTTATATATCAAATGGAAAGTACAGCTTCAGTGACTACCTGGGCTAAATTCCCTTCTTCCCATGGCGCTATTTTTATTAAATTTACATCAATGCACAGAAACGGTAGCTACGCTAAACCCATCTCCAATCCGAGAGATGACTTTTTTCGGCGAGCACTCTTTCGGGGAATGTGATTGTCAAGGTAGGAATTATCATCACTACATTAGCCTCGTGAAAGTGAAGAAACATCTAGGAATCCTCACTCACGGAAGGCTTGGTATTCTATCACCCAAATTTGAAATTTAGTTGTAAAATATTCTAAATAAACGTGGAAAAAAAAAAGAAATATAGATATGGGAATGTATAGCTGTGGCGAAAGAGGTCTCTACAAAGAAAAGAAGTCAAATCTTTTCTACGGACTGATGAACAAGGATACAAGAAACTGATTGCTTAAACATTTCGAGGGGCGGGCGTAGTGTGCTGTATTGAGCGGAAAAGCGAACTCCAGAAAGACAAAAAAAAAAAAAAAAATCTAATCCAGGTGGGAACTTAGTTCAATTCTCGGTAGCGGCTTCTGATATTTGGTGTTGAATCAACATTGTGACACCACGTTGGAAGCCTACTCCGATCACAAAAACGAGAATAAGTGGCGATGAGAGTCTTTGGACTGGTCTAACTAAATGAAAACCGCATGGTCCAATGTGGTCGTAGCATCCAACATAGCATAAGATGTATATTATATATCTAAATTACGTCCATAGAACTAAATCATGTCTAAGGTCTATCTGTGATATCCATTAAACGTCTAGTAGATATCTAAGCAAATATTTGTCACTGCAGTTTACGTCTATCATGTGATGATATCTATTATACGTCCATTATCTTTTATAATTGCCTATGATTAACGCGAAACGTTTGTCTGGATGTGTATAGAATACTCAAATATGGGTTATTGACATATTCAAAGATACTCTTAGATAGTATTAGAAGATTCGAAAACTGTGAAAGTGAAGACAAGCCAAGTTACACGCACTAAAGAATGTCTAGACTCTAGGGTTTGAAAATAATCTAGTAGATAACTGTGTATACGTAAAGAGAGGCAAAGCACTTAATGTCTATATTACAAATGTCTATATCTATTTAGTATCTATTTAGTATCTAGAAAGTCTATATCGCATATCTATTATACACTGTTAAAATTTGTTCTTATTCCGAAACGGGGGGGGGGGGGGAGAAATAGTGAAAATTAAGTGATTTTGCAGGAGGAAGTAGATGAAAGAAGATTTTATCTAATTATTATCAGAAGTGTAGCAATATTTTCTGAGAGATTTGAAAGGGAGAAATTGATATTAGGTAACATATGGAAAGCATACGCGCGCATTATGACGTAAAGTGAAGGAAATACTCATGACAGGAAACATGTGAGATGACAGTCTCATGTGACGGTTGCGACATTTGTATTGTTAAGTTTTGTTTAAAGTGATTTTAAAGGAAAGAAAGAAGGTACTCTAAATTTGGCAGAACGGCACGGATTACTGAATTTAAGAACAAGCTGTGAAAAGTGGTGCCGTAGTAAGTATAAAATGTGAAATGTGGACATAGCTATCCTAACCTAATCTAACCAACCCGCCTTCGCTCGCTATCACTCACTCCGCATTATGTACGCCCTGTCGCCATTACTGAACTTAAGTTTTGTAATGAGGGAAATCTAATTAGCAAATCCCGGAAAACAAGCAGTATAAACGAAACTAACCTAACTAACCCGCCTTCACTCGCTCGGCACTACTGCGTGTGTTAAAAAGGTAAAATGAACATAAATATTGTTTTCGAGAAAATATGCAAAGAGGAAAATATAAAATCTTATAAATTTATTTTGGCCCCCTGATTCGGAACATTAGCCTTAATTTCTTTCCGAAACATTTCTGGAAGAAGCTCGGCAACCCATAGCTATATGTATAGTTCCAATAACTTTCTAATAAAAATACTTTCTTTCAGTTTTCAGGAATGCTGGGAGAAAAAAACCTCAAGCGAGATTTGAATACGGGTTGTTCAGTTAGAAGCATAGCGTCCTACTAATTGAACTAAAATGTCAATGGTAAAGCATTAGATGAAAACAGTATAGAAAATAAAAAAATAAGTTGCCCGAAGTTACTTTTACGACTTAAGCCATGTTTTAGTCACTTTATTTGTCGATCGCAATTCCCAATATATCTCCCATTTCTGCTGAAGCGTTTGATGGAAATTGAGGAAGCAAAAACACTTGATCAGAATTGAATGTTTGGTTACGATAAGAAACCATTTTCTCGTTCTGCGCATGTGCGAACATCACACGAACTTAAAATTGAGAACTTCCAGTACTAGAAAAGAGATGTCTCGGCGGTTTTCCAAGATTATTGCGAATACTAAAATTTATCTGAAATATTACTGAATATATCAATGCACTTTTCCCAAAATATTTAACAGTGTATGCATAAGGTAAATTATACATAATGCTGATATGTGTGACCATGGAGTACATTTGGTATACCAGCTGTGCCGGTTAATAATTCTTCTTATTTTTTTTCTGACAAAAACACGTTTAATGTTCGGGGAAGGTACAAAGTGATTTAAACAAAGTATAGGCCATAGGTAGTCACAGATTTTCTCCATCTCTCTGGCAATTTGTGGATGACTTCTCGTAAAGAAAAAAAAAACAAAACTGTACATCTTTTGAGTTGGTCCAGTCATGAAACCACTTTTCGACATTTCCGTAATTGTTGAACTGTTGCATGGAAAGTGCGTGAGACGTCGATGAAAACAAGTGGCAGTCGGAAGAGGCAAAGTCTGATGAGTACGGCGGGTGTGACAAGAGTTACCAGCCAAGAGCAGAAATGGTGTCTATGACCGCTTTCTCTGTTTGCGATGGTGCGTCGTCGTGCTGCAAAATAACTTTACCATGTCTTGTAGCCCATTCTTGTCGCTTTTCGATCAATGCATGGTTCAAATCGATCATTTGTTGACGGTAGCGAACGGTATTAACTGTTTCACCTGGTTTCAGAAGCTCATGATACACGACACCCTTCTGATCGCACCAAATGTACAGCATTATCTTCTTTCCAAAGCGATTCGGTCGATGTTGATGGTTGTCCTGGGTCAATCCATGATTTTCTGCGTCTTGGATTATCGAAATATATCCATTTTTCGTCTCCAGTAACGATCCGATGCAAAAAAAGTCTTTCTTTCATGCCGAGAAAGCAAAACTTCGCACACCGTTTTTCGCTTTAGCATCGTTCAGCTTATGTGGTACCCATTTTCATGCCTTCTGGATCTTTCGACATCTTCAAATTTGTTTGGTTGATCTGGGTGTTCTTTGTCTTTCAAGTTGAAATCACCACTTTTGAATCGTATAAACTCTAAAACCAACGCACACAAAGCGTCTTGCATTGGGACATTGCCACCGCAAGTTTCCACAAGTATATGACGGGACGGCTTTCACTCGCGTTTTTCTTTTGATTGAACAAGGAAAGCAGTACCTGCCACAAATGCTCTTTATTTGGCTCGAAACTCGACATGTTTACCACACGAAAAAACTAAGACGCAAACTCGAAATCCTTTAAACATCAATGGTATTTTGAAAGGTACTGTCACAGCAACAAAAGGACATCAGAGATTAGACTGTAAACCAACCCTTGTTTCCAGCGCCATCTTAAAAAAAAAAAAATGAACCGGCACATCTGGTAACTGATCCTGTAGTGTAGATATTTTCGACACCTATGTGAACGAGTATGTTGAAGACAGTGCTGCCACTTATTAACTATAGTGCTTCGTTATTTACATCTTTCCTCTCCAGAAAGAAAAAAGCCATCATAGATCTCACACGGGGTAAGGAAAGATTATAATGATGTTTTTGTTGTGAAGCTGTGCATACATGATGATGGAGGCAGGTGTTTTGCAAGAAAAGAGGTGAAAGATGAATCATAGGTTGTCAGAGCAAATGTCACCACGGAATAATGTCTCTCTCCGCTGTGCTGGTACGCTAGATCGGTGGATAGCATAAAGCACGTCTCTCTCTCTCTCTCTACACACACACACAAACGCACACATACACTGTGTCTCTCAAGGGAGAACGTTAACATGTTTTCACTTTGTCATTTGACAGATGAGGAGGCCGGTAATCAAATTTTTGCTAATAATTTTATATTTTTGAGATGGTTGCGCCAAGGCACATGAAGAAAGAGTAAATAAAAGAGATGTGGCAAATATCCTTGAAGTATATACTTTGGCCTAAGCCACAAATATCTAAAGACCACAAATAAATATAAATTCAAGCAATGGCCTACTTATTATTTATAATTGCAGTAGAAGGCGAAACATAATTTTGCTGCTTAAAGACTAGCAATAAACGCAGCTGTAAAATGAAAGGAGTCCTGAAGGAAAACACATTTCGAATTCGGTTGTAACACGTAATAAGCCAATAGATATATAAAAACTGAGTGATTGAATTCGAGATTAGAGACCGTACGAGAGCCCCCTTGCTTATTTATAGTCGGGTTTAGGGTTATCTAGGCCCCAGCTAACCGTAATTATTTTTCTTTCAATTTTTGAAGCTTGAGAAATACTACTTACATTTTTTTTTTCTTGTTTTGGAGTTTATATTTTTTGGAACAAGGCTTTTTAGGGTTGCCGCCAGCGCCATTCGGGAAACTCTCTCCCATACGAAATTTAAGGAATATAACTCGATATTTTTTTTAATGAAAAAGAGTAGGATTGGATTTCTGGATTCAAATTTTTTTTTTTTTTTTTTTCGGAAACAGAGATCTTTGGAAATCATAGATTTGAATTTTTCTGAAAATCGGATATTATTTTTAAAATTTGTTTATTTCCTGCTGTAGCATTTTTGGATTTCAAAATTGAAAGTTTTTGACTTCAGAACAAGATATTAAATTTCACGAAAGTCGATGGAATTTTAAAATGTAGGTGTTTCTCGCTCCAACATTAAGTAAAAAAGGAACGTGTAAGTCAGATAGGCTATTAGGAATTGATTGATTGCAAAATAATATTACAATGAAATCTAACTCATTAAGATGGGTAGGAAATGTCATCAACCTTTTTTTTGGCAGTCAATATTCAATGCTAGGCGAAATACAAAACCTGTAAAACAACCAACTCGAGTTTCTTTGAGTAGCGATTCGACTGAACTCAAGCAGGTTTTGAGGCTCGAAACGACAAGGGTCGTGCAGGTACTGAGCTCCGACTCGACTTGGCATGAGCCAAGTGTACCTTGGCCACATAAAATGTGATCTTTCTAGATGGAATTCCGATTATTTTTGGATGTAATTTATTCTTCAAACTTGAAAGAGTAATTTCTTATTTTTTTTATACAGTGGTTCACAATGTATTCGCACCACTAGTTAAGTTTGTTCTCCACCATTTGTAATAGTGAAGGTTATCAAAAGAAGAAGCCATATCGTAAAATTTATTGTGGTAAGTTAAAAGTGACAACAGAAAACATGAACATTTTTCTCAGTGACAAAAACAGACCAGAAAACGTCAGGAGTAAGATATGTACAAGAAATGTTTGAACGTTGTTCGTAAGTACCTGACGAGAGGAAAGAAGCAATTTCGAAGGAGTACTCTCACAGTTGACTTGCTGGCTGAGGGGATAAGGCGTTGCATAGCTGTCAAATTAAGTAGGGGAAAGTTTGTCAAACTGGGGAAGTCGGATAGAAGCGGGAGGTGTTCCCCCAGCGCAGACTGATGGTGCCATCTACGCGGTAGGAGTTGAAATTACTTACTGGATGCACCACAGAGGGTAGTTCAGTAAGTTGGTGTGGTGATTTCAGGAATAGCGTGCCTCAGAGCGGAGTTTGTTTTAAGAAATAGAATTTTTCTACGCTCCGATTGATTTTAACATCAAGTTTGTTGCTCGATTGTGGATTTGTTGAGTTTGGACTGTAACATATAAGTACAGCACCTGATTTAACAATTATTTAGGTGTATTATAGTGGTAGTTTATTAGATCTTGTGAAACTTGCTGAACAGGCCCATCTTGAAATCTTCAAACTTAGGCAGTTGGACAAAATGTCGAGGCAAACTATTGGACAAAATAGGACTCACTATTTGTATCAAGATTCTCGTACACCAGTAGCACACATACGCGTTTTCAACGTTAATTTTAGGTTCATTTCGTTGATTAACCGTTATCGGTTGAAAAAAAATACATTTATTTTTAAACCATATTTCAACAGAAACGTTATTGCGCTGATAAGACATTAATACAACGTATATTCAATATGTTATTATCAACTATGGTATAAATTTTGTTTAATGTATTTCTTACTAATGCTACATCAAAAAAATTATAATTAAAAATTAATTGAATGACACAAACTAAATTTTATGTTCTGATGTGCACGTTGAAAACAGATTGAATTTTAAACTATATTTCAACGAAGATAGAATTTCGTTTGTGGTAAGGCGTTAATGTAACGTGTTTTCAACTTTCTTTTATACTATATGTTATACATTTTGTTTCACACGTGTATTTCTAAGTTAATGGTTTAAACATTATAATTAAAAGCAAATACAATGAAATTAACTATATTTTTCATGTTCTCGTTTGCATGCTGAAAACAGACTGAATTTTAAACTATATTTCAACGAACATTTAATTTCGTTAATAGGGCGTGCATGTGAAGTGTTTTCAAATATGACATAGATTTCGCTTTGTATGCGTTTTTCTAAGAAAACATGTTACACTTATTGAGAAATACAAATTTAATAGTGCAGCGATGGTCAAAAGTGTTAAAGAAAAATGCGCATAACAAAGAAAGAAGGAAAGTACCTGGTATTCTTTATTCTTTTTTCTTATGTGATGGTGGAACGTTCGTATACACGACGTAGAAACTTCATTCTGGACTGCCTGTTAATAGATACAGTAAAAGAGTAGTGGACTGTCCAGTTGGATCCATGGATGAAGGGATAAGGCGACGAGCTACTAACGAGGAGTGCTTACCCGTCCACAGCTGCGTACCTGGTTCGAACCCCACAACAGCGATTGGATAATTTACTGTTGGAAAATTAACACCGTATATTATGATGAAAGCAACGGATAAAATGAAACTAAATGTGTGTATACCAATAGACAGCCGGGACGGGGGTAAGCCATAGTGCTGTTACCGCCCATCAAATTCATTTTATCTTTATCTTAACCAATAGACAACATTAATGCTCTGTTTTGGCCAAATGAACCAGTTTCTTTATCGTTTCTTCTCAACCATTATTCAACGTTGAATATATAGTTGAACAGGGGCGGACATTTCGGTACATTTACAACGTTAAAATAACGTTTCGGTACTAACGTTTAATCCATCACGTATTTTCAACGTTTGCGCGCTACTGTGGTAACTGTAAGTAGGTATTTTCTGAAACAAATAAAACTCTTTTATATAATGATACAAAGAGTCATTGTTTGGAAATTACTTTTGCAATTTTGCTAAAGCTTATCAAAACATGAATAACGTTTTTCATTGATCTTTCACAGTGGTTTATTTATTGAAACGTTATCTTCCTACTTTAATATCACTGTTCACATAGCTTCTGAACTCATAAACAGAGATTATAAGTTTATATTAATAATTTTCAATGGATGATGAAATTTACTGTTGAAATTATATGCCAATGTATATGCACCTTACAAACTCTCGCCACTGTTAGTAAAATACACATTACTTACACTTTTTAGTATAAAATTATGACAATTTAACTAAAGATTGTTATGGGTATTACATATGAGAATTAGAGATATAATACCAGGTATAAAAGATATGCCCCAAAATGGCGGCACATGTAGGTAACAACAATGTATATAGATGGCTCTCAATTGTGTTACAAGTTGGAATTAAAACGGGTATTGGCAAGATGGCGGCGAGCTAGAAGAAAGCTGCTGAAATCTCCTTTTTACAATATTCCAAAGTTTTTTCGGCCTTTCCTTCAAGAAAATTTACTCAGTAGTGCTATAAAGTGTTGCATTGTTTTATATAATAGTTTTACATCATGAAAATTCAAAATTAACTGTGATAACAACATCAAATGTGACAGTGACAAGAGAATTAAGAGTGACTGACAGCTATGGCGGATAGAAACCATAGGCAACCAATAAATAACTGACCTTAAAACATCAATTATTAAGACTGTTAGACTGCAAAATTGTATTATATTATAAATATTATTATAAAACAGCAATTAATAAAACGAAAGCGCAATGGATGGGCATAATTAGCCATTTCCGCGATAGATTATAAAATACGAATAGAATTTAAACTTTGAGATCAGGAAGTAGATGGCATAAAGAACTGCATGTAGACTATAAAGTTAAGTGCTTATATACAGAGGAAATGATTGTTTAAGGCAATTTTGTTATATTGTGAGGTTTATATTGATATAGAAACGATGTTTGAGCAATTAAGGATTACTATAAAAGTGTACGTCATGTTTCAGCTGTTATAAGCTGTTTATGCAATATATTGTGTAAACAGAAGTTATAGACTACGCAAGGTAGTTCTGATCTGAGGGGATTGATTTGTTCAGAATTATTCAAGGGCATCTTGGATTCGTTTCGTATGATATATGGAAAGCAGATTTATTTTATAGAAAGATAAATATATCGATATTGAGCTAGCCGGAAGATTAAGAAAAGCTTATATAAAGCTTGAATTAGATTACTACAAAGAGTATCGCTTCTACAGAACCTAAGTAAATGTATAGAAGACGTTTTATATTTCAAGATTGTATACCTATGCATTATTTTCTTTGTAGTGTATGTTGTTAGTTCAAAGTTAGCAGTGTTATGATTATTATAATATTGTTTGTCTCTTTCAATAAATGAATCGTGCATTTCCAAAACGTTGTAAATGTCAGAAACAAAATGTTACAGAAGAAAGGAAAAACAAATGTTTATGGAATGAAAATGTATTTATAACCTAAGACAAGAGTTCGTGTTTCCACCACTAGGGTCAGCGGTAGGCAGACGATGTGCTGTGCCATTGTGAAAGATGACACTTTACAACATGTTATTGTAATAAAATGCATTTTCCAAACAATGGCATTTACAACGTTTTGGAAATATAAGATTCAAATGCAAGTTATAGGATAGAGGGATAAACTTTGTACGTCTAGATTCAGAGAAAACGGACGACAAGGAAATTCCCAAAATCCCGAAAATTGCGTCGTGCAACAATAATAAAGCATTTTTCAATGCCGAGTTAAAGCGAGTATTTCACTTATTCAAATTATTGCATAAATTTGGCTGAGTATTACGAAATTCTGGGGGCTCCATAGTCTAGTGGTTAGAACGTTGCACTCATGTCCGCGTGGTCCCGGGTTCAATTCCCCGGATGGAGTCCCACTTTTCGGCGTCCACCCAGCGTCGTGAGGAAAACTGGGGAGTCACGTGAATAAAGACGTGACGGCCACTTAGTCTAGAAAACCCCTAATACGCCTGTTCATGGCTAGATGGCGCGCAGAGCTGACCACACTGCCGTAACTCAAGTGGACGCAGTTCCACCAAGCGCTAACAGATGACGTTGGGGCAGGCTCAGGGCCTATCGCAGGTCTGTAACGCTGGTGGTTATTATGATTATTACGAAATTCTTCAACTTTTTGGACTTTGAAAATGTTTCTATCGGCGCCATTTTTTTAAAACAAATCTGACTGTACATTCTGAAAGTTGTATGAGGCGGGAAGTCGGTTCGTTAATTTCACTCCGTCTCTGCTGTCTTTCTTTGTAAATCTCTCTGTGTGTATGTGTGTGAGAGAGAGAGGAGGGGGGGGGGAAGGGAGGTAGAGGAGGATAGAGAGAAAAATAATTACTTTTTTCTCTGCTTTCCGTCGCCGTGTCGCTGTTCTTTTGTTTGTTTTTTTCCATTTCACTTGCTTCCTTGCTTCCACTTATAATTAGAACCATCGAGAATACAAAATTCTGGATAGGTTCCAGCAAGCCTCTCTACCAGGAACTGCTACGGCAAATTCTATTATTCAAGATATTTTCACATCTAGTTTTCGTTCTTCATTTGTTCCTAATTCCATTTATTAGTTACAACACAAAGATTTATTGCTTCAATAACGTTTCCAAAAATATCAACATTTCATTTTGGAGAAAAGTGAATGTATAATTTTACTTTGGGTAATAGCGTAAACGTGATGGACAATTTCTTACAGTTGTGACGGAAACAATTGGTCTTTATAGTGAAAGGTAAAACAATGTAAGTAGTACGAGACGCAATTAATCCTTTTTAATGAAAATTCCATCCTTTACTCCTTCATCCCAGCTTGTTAAGACTTATTTGCAATTTTAGATATACGTATTCAAAAATTTAGGAAGGGTTATAAATTAGAATAAGGGCATGAATAGTAAAGCATGGAAGACAATAACGAAAAGCGTCTTTCGGCAAAAGACTCAGTAATTTAAAAAACAACAGAAACGTGTAGAGAAACTGAAAGAAGAAGAGAGAAAGGTTATTGAAATAGAAAGAAAAATGAAGAAAGCGACAACTAAGATAGGTGGCGGCAATTTCGCCATGTTTACAAATCTGCCACTCGCCCCTATTCTCTTTGTTTTGAAGTAGAGTCGAAAGATAGCAGTGGTGTTAGGCCAAGCATCGCATAAGAAATATTTTTTTTCGTATATACTGCCACAATTCTTGGTAATACGCATGTGCGGTACCATCAGTGGTGAGGAAAAACGTACGGTTCATCTAATTTTTGTTGCGGTAAGCGAATGCGTATTTCTGAATTATTAATAATCTAATTCTTCTCCCATCGTAGTCCACACGAATGTTGAAGGTATTGTGCATCATTATACAGTAGGTAGTTGCTGTGTGAGTTGTCTGTGTTACTGGTGTTCAGACCCACGTTTCTGAAAGGTGGTAGTGCGTGCAATTTCGCCATGCGAAACAATCGAAGACAAATTTATAACTATTTTAGTTCGGAGCGAACTCCTTTGGACTCCAATAATATTGAGACCTATCTAGAAAATAGGATCTTCAATAATTCTTCTACAATTTTCTCATGAACAATGTTTTCTTCAGTTTAATGTCTTTGCCGAATTTTTGCATTTCAATCATATCTGCTCAAATAGTTGTTTCTAGTTCATTAATCAATGTTAAAGTAATATACATAAAGTGTAAGTATAAGATAAAATGAATTGTATGGGCGATAACAGCACTATGGCTTACGCCCTTCCCGAATAAAGTGTAAGCAACACACAACATATTACTATTTTACATATACAAACAATTTCCAAAACAGACTGGCGAAATTGCGTGCATGATGTTTGCAATTTCGCCTTTTGTAAGGCTTTCTCCTTTTCTTCCTCGTGGCTGGTTCATAATTGTGTTCAAGTCGATTTTTTTGATAAATTAATTATCACCCTATTGCATACGTGCGCCATCTTGATGCAAATGACTGTCCTATTTATATTTAAAAAAAGGCGGTTAAAACTTAGTATGGCGAAATTGACGCCTCTTACCTTATAATGATTTTGATTTCGGATTTTTTATTTGTGGTCTCTAGGTGTCTGGCTCAGGACAGGAAAGGGCAGGGAACAGGATGTGAGAAGGACTATGTCTGAAGGTACTGTCCCAGTATTAACCTGATATGATTGGGGAAAAGTGCTGGAAAATCTTGTCAGGATAGATAGCCACTCGCTAGAGTCGAAGCTAGACCTTCCGAATGCAAGGAGGAGAGACAGGTTGTAAGAGAGAGATATAACTTAATTAAAATAAACAAGAGGGAGAGCTAAATGAAGCAAATTTAGAGTAGATATAGAAGAAACAAGAGAGTGTGCGAAAAGGGAAGGAGAGAAAGAAAGGCACAGAGAGGAAGCGAGAAGATGAAAGAAAGCTGGAAGAGAAAAAGCGGAAGAATCAAATGACAGAAACAAGAAAAATAGCAGCTGAGTAACTATGGTAGTTACGCCACCACAAACCACGAACGACCACCGCAGAAAAGTCCCAGGTGATGATTCTAGCTACGTTCTCTGGTAAAGTTTAAGAGTCACGGGATTAGGGCTGACCAACTCAGTCGGGGCAGCAGACTGGACCCACGACACACCAGAACTACAGCAGTAGTAATTAGATAAGTAGTTTTTATTATATTGAACAGTCACGTGATTCAGTTAGTGTGGCAGTTTCTTAATTCAGCTTTTAACGCAGTATAACTTTTCTTAGCCAGTCAGTTTAATTTCACAAACCTTTGTTAATTGCAGCATTTATTTGTCAAATAACTTCCAACTACATAGATTCTAGCCAGTAAAGGTTTTATTTTATTTTATGAAGACTATAATGGTAGTTTCCTTTAGCGATGTAAAATTCCCTTATTGAGAGGGAACTGTGTCTG
>JAGDQP010046672.1:0-13007 GCA_022664845.1 Lepisma saccharinum
CATTATATAATCAGTCATGTGTAATACTGTTAACACAACATAGTTTTTTTTAGAAATGTTATGACGTTGGATTTTATGGAAGTTTATCCAAATAATAGCATCGGATTCTAGCTTCTCATTCGTTTTCTACTTTTTGTTGGCTTTTACTGCATAAGAAACTTTAGTTTTTCACGAACTTGCTCAGAGAGCACGCCTGCAGAATCTATAGCTGTCTGGTCATTCGCTTCCAAAAGCATTGTTTGCCGCGTTAACATTTGCTTCCTAATTCCGACGCTAGAGGCACCACAATACATCCGTTTTAGTCAGTAACTCTTGAGTATTAGTATAGGGAAAGCTGAATATTTCGAAGAGTTTTAGGAAAAGAATGGTGCACAATTGTTGCGTACCATTCTGTAAGGCAAAAAAGTCAAATCGGCATGCAGTGGAGTATCATTTCACGAAATTCCGGCAGACAATGAACAACGTAAAAAGTGGTTACGTGTTATAACCAAAGAAAGGAAGCCAGTGGTAAAGTGAATGTATATGAGAGCGTCCCCCGCCATGCTTTTCTTTTTAATTATGTATAAAGATTTTTTTTTTACTTTTTGGTGCGAATTGTTTAAGAAACGTATGTTTTTAAAATTATTTTTAGTACTGTACAGTACTAGTCGTACATTGTTATTTCATTCTGTCTCTATGGTGTTATTTGTTATGGTTATATATTGTAGTCTCCCATACTACGGCACATTAATAAGTATCGTTATCAGGTACTATCTAATAGTGAAAGCAACGCTAGAACTATAGTTTCTTCTAGAGAAATCTTTCGCGGGTGGAGTGGAGTTCACGGAGGGGGAGTAATGTTCGTGTTCTGGAGGTAAGAATCCTCTTATTACACTTTGAAAATATTTCGAGGCAAAATTTATCCAGCTTCTTTTTGTCACGGACTTGAAGTTATTATTAAAGCTTTATTGACTAAGATACACTACAGCAAATTTTATTTATCAGCGTTTCTCATCGCTCGCATAATTGAAAAATATGAAAATAACGAAGAATGACTTTTGCTCACACTTAAGTTTTGTATATTTGCCAGTATATTTGTCTTTTACTTTAGAACAATCATTCAGTGTCCTTACAAAAATCAAAATTCCATATTGCAACGGCATCACATAATGCTTTTGAGTAGCAGAACAGCCCCTGGATACGCCTGCTATCTAGCGGCCAATTCGTGGCGACAGGCTATACACAATTTCTTGTTGATCACGAAGAACGGCAGTTCTTCGAGTGACGCTGGCAAAGGACACTGTTAGCGACACTCAGAGAGTATACAGTTAGTTTCGGATCTACCAAAGTATAAGTCCGATTTTGATGTTTGAACTTACATTTGAAAGCTCTTTCCAATACTAAGACACAGGAAAAAAATGGGCCGGTAGGATCTCCTTGGGACCCCCTAGGGCACTTTGAAAACAAATATCAAAATTTCACATTTTTTTAGGACCCCAGAGCATACAGCGGCCGAAACTTACTGGATCTAATTCTAAGCTTCAATACGTTTCAAACGGTGTATCATACGTTAAAATCGGTGGAGCAGTTCAAAAGCTACGACTTTTTTAACCGAATCACAAAATTTTCACAAATGATAGAAAGGTATGTCCGTCATTCTGTGTGTCTTTTTGTTTTAGCCCCAAATGGGTGGTACCGGGGGTTTTAGGGGTCCACTGCGGGCCCCCATGGTAATGGCGGTAAATCCAAGCTTAGATTTTTGATAGGAGTTACGGTTTTCGAGATATGGAGCAAAATTGATCTTGTATCTTTCCGCCATAGTGACACGTGCCACTTTTTAAATACGAGCCCGTACGGAGAACACTCTCCGCCGCTGCTTCACTCATCTGGGCATGACGTAAAGGAGAAAAATGTAAACATACATGACCCTACCTAATTTTATCTAACCTCCACGTTCCCATGGTGAGTAATTTGAAATGTACTTTCTGTCAATAATACAAATGCATGTTTTGCGCGGGATTGCATCCTGCCCCTTGTTGCTATGAGAAAAAAATGCTACACATTATCGGTTATCCACCTCGTCCTTTAATCGAAACAAACTGTGCTTTATAGGCAATAGTCTTCAACAAAATCATTCAAGATTTACTGACTTGTTGCAATATACTCAGAATGCTATAAATCACGTTTAGAAGCAGGAAATAATTTTTCTTTGTTACAAGACAGGAGTCCTTGTAGACCACCGTCCGTTTCCAATAAATATCTGTTTCCATCAGTGCAAGCGCGAAGCCTCGGTAGCCTAATAATTAGCGTTCTTGACTCCTCCGCGTGGGTTCGCGGGTTCAGATATCTATCCTTTAACTTCTCTTTGATGGATCATAATGTTATTGATTAGTTAGTTAACAATGTGCTTTATTCCACTCCCTTGCACAACCCCACTACCTTCATCTCTCTGCGCCCAGAACAAGATTTTCGTATGTACTTTTTGTGAAGACTTTGTGTGAATGGTTCCAATGTTCTATTTTAAGGCTAGTGATCGCTGATTTTAATCATGTTATCAATATGGACATCTTAAGTGATGCAGTATTTTCCACGGACATCTCAAGTGATACAGTGATTTCCACAGACGTGTTAAGGGGTGCATTGTAATTTTCGGACATTTTCAGTGATGTGTCGACATTTTACGGTTATATTTTTCTCTCAAGATCATGAATTAGGATGCTAGCAAGATTTTTCTACATTATTGGTTATGGTGACAGTAAAACATTTCAACAGTTTGATTATGGTCACAGGGTGATATATATACATACATCATATTACTTATATGGTGCCTGGAAATCACTTAAGAATTTTTACATCGTCAATGCAATGATTTGTTTATTTTTCATTTAATTTTCTTTATTCTTTTTGATGCAGTATTTCATCTGTAATATATATATATATATAATTTGTAAATATTTTCCCTTTTACTAGGAGTATGGATCATTAGGCTATCAACCCTCATTCAAATGTCCCATTTTATCCAGCAGAGAAGGTCTTTGAAGAGGGGGTATAGTGCCAATATGGGTTTTGTATAGTTTGGACAGTATTTCATTTCGAGAAGGTAGTTCGTAGCCAAATCAAGAATCTCGTACTCAAGTCATCGCTCTCAACCAGTCACTACCTCCTTATTTCATTGTTTAGCTATGGGAAAGATAATGTGTTCTTTGGAAAGTTACAATTCCTGTTTACCAGCCTTCGCCACAATGTAGAGATACTAAGGACAAGTGTGAATGACATTCGACAATTCAACACCTCATTTAAACGGAAAGTACCAGAAGATAAAGATAAAATAAAATGAAATTTAAGGGTGGTAATAGCACTATGGCTTATGCCCGTCCCGATAGGAAAGTATCAGAATGAAGTGTGAAAAGACAGGTTTGAAGTAAGGAGAGCGTTAACAGAAGACACATTGGGTATTCAGCTCTTGTTCTGGTGACAGTTGTTAATTTCGACAGTCGGTTCGTTAAAGACTTAAAGCGCGATACAGGGCCTGCTTTTAGAGCTTGTCTAAGGATATGAATTCGTAACGGTATTTTGTCAGAGTATCGCCTAATATATCAGAGATCCGAGGTTGAATCCCTGCTATAGCGATATCATTTGTTTGGCTTGGTTACTGCAGACATCATTGGTAAGTGGAATGGAATTTTCACATTGTTATTATATCATAGCCCAATGATACATTATCCTAAATCTAGGTCTTCTCTCACTCAAATTCAATAAAAGTCTTGCTTTTGTAATCAGCAAGTATTCTTCCTTCTCCGTCTTGCATCTATGTGAGATATCGACTTGCAATCAACATGGCGTTGTTCTCTGGTAGGATGTCATCTTCTACATGCTCTGTTCGACTCACGTTCCATGTTCAATTCTTGGGGAATCCCTTACTTCACTCGGGGAATCTCTGGCGCACTTTCCCCTCACTCCTGATATATACATTTTCTGAACGAGTAGGTTTTTTTTTTTTTACGAAACAACAAGCCGCCAGCTCTACATCAATTAATGTTCGAAATCAATCGCCTTGCAGTACAGTTTCCGACGTATTTTGATATCTCTAGTGCCGAAACTACGCATGATAGGGCACGTGTTCCTATGGACTTTTCTTTATTGTTTTGATATCAGGATTCCCTTCCCAAGGTTTGTACCAGCGGTTCTGATACACCATATATACAGGGTGTCCGAGAACTCCTATTACAGCATTTGGGAGTTGAAAGTAGACATCAAAGCAAACAAAAACTTACATAGAGACAAACCTCAAAGCTGCGTCCTTTCCGAGTTATACGCGTGAGAAATTGCGTGGCACGGAACTTAGAGGCGCTACAGCACAAAGACGAGCGGTTGTGACACAGGCGGTGTGCAACTTCACAAACGAAGTCATAGAGATATTATCCAAAAATCAAAACTCCAGAACAATAGGGCAAGGGACTTTCCAAAGGAAATGAGGGATTCTCGATTATGTTTGCAAATCAAGATGAATCAAAGAACGGGAAAGGAAATAGTACGTAATATTAAGTTATAATTCGTCTGCGCCATATCGATAGTGGAAACAGAATCAAAGATATAGAGAATTCTGGGTTTGCTGAGAGTACTTGCATAACTACCAGTAAACAAATTTAAAGCCTACAAGTTTTTTTCATTTCGTATGAAAGACAGTTGTTTTGCTGACAGTCATGCGAAAGCCGTGTTGCAAAATGTGATTAGACGCTATTCATGAATACATGTTACATAATAATTGATAGTTTGTTACCAAACCACCTTTGTTCGCTCTGAAAACAGCTGTCACGAATTCAAACCCTGCCGCCAAACTCTTGGTTTTCCTCAATTCTACTGGGTAAATAGTGACATAGGACCTAAAACACGTATCCTAGCCTATCCTAAGTAGAATAGTACGTTTTCAATGGCATATAATAGTTTACTAGCAGAACTGAGAAACGCATATGGAAATACTTAACTCACATATATCATTCAGTACAGTACAATGCGGTATTTGTGTTTTCGACTGATGGTATCTACATTAACAGAAAACTTCATTGAGTGAAATTCGAAATGAATTAAGTACTTTATGTGTCTGCCTGCCAAGCGGTATGTGATAGGTCGAGCGTAGGCACGAACTCTACTCCGGCCGACCATCCTGAATGAGATTTTCCCCTGGTTTTGGTTAGTCCCACACGGCGATTGCTGGGATGATACCTTCTGTAAGCACAGGGCCGCTGCGTTTCCACATCCTTGGCCCACCTATATCCCGGCCCGAGCCTTAGATGCGTAATGGCTCTAAATAAATTCACAAAAGTAAGTAGGTTTGAAGTGTTGTTGTATGTGATCCTGATTCGGAGTACAAAAATATCGTATAGTGTGCCTAGGATATGACCTAACGTAATTGCTGTAACATACGACAGGTTTCACGACCAATTAATTAAGGAAGCAGAACATACTATTTTGTGGGTTCAGTAACAAAGTGTTTTCTATGGAACATTGTGATAATACAAACGGAGAGTGAAAAATTGCATCAATTGATAGCGAATCAATCTAAGCTTCAATAATATACTAATTTCTGGAACCCTTTAAATTTGTTTGCTGGTGGTTATGCAACCACTCACAGCAAACCCACAATTCCCCATATCTTGGATTCTGTTTGCACTATCGATATAGCGCAGACGAATTATAACTTAGTGTTACGTACTCTTTCATTTCCCGCTCATTTTGACCCATCTTCATTTGCAAACATAACCAGGAAACCCTCACTTCTTTTGGAAATCCTTGCGCAATTGTTCTGGATTTTTATATTTTTGGATAATAGCACTTCATGTGTGAAATTCAATACCGCCTGTATCACGGCCGTTCGTCTTTGTGCTATGACACCTCAAAGTTCCGCGCCGCGCAATTTCCCACGCTCGTAACTCGGAATGAAAACCGCTTTGGTGTTTGCGACATATACATTATTGTTTGTTTCGATGCCCACTTTCAATTTCCAAACGCTGAAAAAGTAATTCCCAGACACCCTGTATATATGGTGTTTCAGGACCGTACAAACTTCGGGAAAAGAATACTGATATCAAAACTAGAAATAAAGTTCATATGAACAAGTGCCCTATCATGCGTATTTTCGGCACAAGGGAGCTCAAAAGACGTCGAAAACTGTATTGCAAGGCGATTGAATTCGAAAACTAATTGCTGTAGAGCTGGCGGCTTGTTGTTTCGTCAAAGAAATCAGACTTGCTCGTTCCCGGACACTCGATATATATATAGTCATCACTCGATCATCTTTCTATCATTTTGGCGTCCTTTCAAAATACCTAATTTTTGGCAACCACTTGAATATAGCTGCTAGCAAAACTTTGTTAAGAGTATATAAAGGTTATCAAATACGCAGATTAATAAATTAACTAGCATACTCCAAGAAAATGAGAAATAAAGAACTTTACACATTGCTATCATTTTGACTTCCTTTCAAAAGAACTACATTTTATTCGCTTTACTTTTATATCAATTTGGCGTCAATTTTGTATATTCTTATTCAAATTTACATCATTTTGACTTCCTGCGCTGTTGCCTGTTTTTCACCCATCGCAGTGAAGTGCATGTCTTCTGTGTTGCGCTCTCTGGATTATTTCCAAATTCCACAGTCGCTTACCACGTAGTCGCGAGGGACAATGTTTGTTAATTTACGATCTCCATATGATGGAAACCTAATCTGCTATGGAAGTAAAAGAAACTAGATAGTCAATCATTATAGCGACCTTCATATTTTCAAGGGTATGACATAGATTGTTAACGATGAATCACAAAATAAGGGTGGATTTAATTCTCCATTCCATTGCTACCTTTTTCGTGTGTAATTTATTCGATTGTAATTTGTTTTTTCTCCATTTCTTGTTTGAATTTTGCCATCGATGTTTTAGAAACTTTTCGTGTAATTTATTACTGGAATAGTAGCAAATTATCCATGATCAAAATTATTATTAACCCTTGGAATGCCAAGATAATTTCATATCGCGCAATGGTATAGGGCATTTCGGACCCATGTATATTTCTCAAAAAATAAAGTACTAGTTAAAATTCAAGGTACTTTAGAATATGTGTGTATTTAATAAAATATGCAGAACAATTTTAACACATAATAACCTAACCTAACCAAACCTATTTTAACCTAACCTCTTCTAACCTAACCTCTTCTAACCTAACCTCGTTCCCATAGACTTGGCCACACTAAAAATGGAGCTATAATGATTTTGTTACTTATTCTCTTGCTCATATCTCTCTTCTCTTGTTACTTATTCTCTTATACTCTAATGAATTTGTTCTACTTTTCTATGTCAATTGCTTTGATTGAGCTCTTAACCTTCACGAAAGTCTGATATTAGGGAATTAAAAAAAAACTGGCACTCCAATTATAGAACCTAAATTTCAATTCTTGTATTCCGTACGCTCCCATTATCTTGTCATTCTGGAACTAAGAAATAATCTTGGAAACCTCGCTCAGGATTGCCAGAAACAGGGCTCAAGCTCGTGATCCCAAGGATTCTGCTAGACCTTCCACATGGGAGTGTTATCCTTGAAATTCTCTTGGATACTCCTTCAACTATAAATATTTTATTGTTAAAAATTGTTAGACATTCTGCAAGAAACTACAATATGCTCAATTTTGTTTTTTGCTCCAACCCCTACACGTGCTGATCCAAAGTCTGCGACCATAACCAGCGTACCACAACGGATATGTTCCAGTATGCTGTTTGTCAATGTTGATTAAATATTTAATTAAATTTCTAATTATATATGCCGCAGTCGATTTCGAAGTTCATTGACAGAAAAATTAATAGGAGCAGTTAGTACTTCAAGCGCTGTAGGATAATTTGAATTTTATTTAGGTCTTTGACCCAGGCTGTATAAATGACGATGGAATGATGAAAGTGAGAGGAAATGGGAAAAACTCTAGAAAACCCAAGCACACTGTTTTTATCCACCAGAAAGTCCACATACCACGAGCTAGGAGCGAACCAGGAACGCCAGTCACCAAAGGACCCCAGGCTCTAGACCGAGCCACACCGTTCCTCGCTGTAGAAGAGGTCAACAATATTTCACTAATAAAATCAACTAAATCAACTGCTAATTATACCGATTCCTTGTGTTATAGCAAAATTACTGGTGGGTTCTAAATATTCTAAAGTGGTTTGCAATTCAGAGAAACATGCATAGTTCTTCAATGGTGAAAATGTTAAGAAGTCTGGCACCAAACATTCATCTAAAAGTTATTTTCAAGGAAAATCAGCGCTTTTGGGGAGGATCTCAAGATAAATCTAAAAGTAAAATTTATGCTAAATGACTTTAATTTGCCTAAAACTACACTAATTTTACAAAACAGTATGAATTTTGAAGGGGAGCTCAAACCCCATAAGCCCCCGGTAAATGCGCCCTGTCCTGACGCCAATCACAACTTATTTGAGTGATGGACGCCAAGTAGCCGATAAAATGTACATACTATATTTATGGCGATGTTGCCAAATGTCGGGAACCGGAAGATCGTTAAAATAAAACGGAATATACAGACAAAACATGTACATTGCCGACAGTAGTACACCTAGGGGAGGAAAAATGAACTACGAAAAGAATTCATTCTTTTAATTTGCTATCATTTTGGCGTCCATTCGTGATTTTTCATTTTAGTCTGGAAGCTTTGCTATGGTTAAACATGTGACTTTGGAGTTTTCCGCTATTTTCGTACACAGAGGGCTTGCTAATTTATGTTTTAGAAACAGAAAAATATATACCCAAAGTGTGTTTCTAATGGTTTACAATTTGACGTCCGATATACGGACGCCAAAAGTACATGGACGCCAAGAGTAATGCTAAAACGCAATGTATGGACACCAAAATGATAGAAAGATATATATATATATATATATATATATATATATATATATATATGTTGTGTGTGTGTGTTGTGTATGTGTGTGTAAGTATGTACGTGCCTGTGTTTGAAAATCGAATAAATGTCAGAAAAGATAAGTATATTCTTTCTTTTTCAAAAGTGTACTAAAGTGCAACAAAACTGGTTATTTTGTTAATTAAAGTGTAGCTCAAAATTCAGCTATAAATAAAAAGCAAGGTGCCCCACTAGAATATCAAACTTCGTATTCACCTGTATCATGTTATCAATCATATTTATGGAAAGTGAGTTACGAATTTGGAATGTTGCAGTTTATAGCTCAACTTAAGATTGACTAGATCTTTGATTACAAAATTATTTCCTAGTATAATTTTGAAAACCAAGTATATTTGAAATTAGTCAAGACTGTAGGCTCTTTCACGAATATTGCAAAGCAAACATTGCAAAAGAAAGCATATCTTGATATTATATTCTGACATGTTGCCCATGATTTTACAGCTTTATTTATTATCCATACACACTACTCTTACCTAGCTCTGATCACTGATAATAGCTTAGGGAGAATATTTTAGACAGAGGGACTTAGACATGACTATACTATTTGATATAACACGATTTCCTATTATTAACTTCTTTTCAAGTGACGGCTGGCATCATCTACAAGAGTTTATCGAACGATCAGAATAGTTTACAGTTTAGAAAGAAAAAGTAGCGACGACGAGTGCATTCGATCCTACAACCCTCAGTACTAAATGCCATCACCTAGACTTACAGGCTACAGGTGATTGCCTCTTTCCTTTCCATTTCCAATAGATCTGTTGTTGCTTGCTTCCAAACATACGCGTAGTTCTTTTTCTTCTCTTTTTCCTTTATTTCCTATTTTTTCCGTCTCATTATGATACATTGAGACGCGTGCAATGATGACAATCTTTTTGACGTATATCTCGTCTTAATTTCTCCCAGAGTAACCTGAAAATTTAGTACAAAATTCATGATTTGTGTTACTGTTTTTGACTGAAGCTTAATTTTTATAACGAGATTAGTTCCCAATAATCTCACCACAAGCTGGGACTTACTTCATTGAAAGATAATACAGTGGAACATCGATAAATCCAATTTCTTGATACTCTCCAATTTTACTCATTCGTTTCATCTCCCCATCTCCCATATAAATTTACCTCTATAATTCGAATGTCGTGAAATAAAAACTTCTATAATTCGAATTTCTGTTGTTTTCTGGAAGTGCCGTTGAAAAATCTAGGCCGAACCTCCTCACTGAAGATAATCAAGTGAATAAACTTTCGAAAATTCGCGCATTACCATTTTCGTAGGACACTATACCAACGGTTAGAATGGATATAAGGCGTTAATTGCTCCCGCCAATGTCAGTGTTGTCCCAGCAAATATCTCTTGACTGGTGATCAGCACAAGTGTTTCATATGATCGAGGAATGAAAATCTAGAATCCTTACTAAAAAAGAGAAGGGTAAGTAAGCTCCGGCCCTTATATCTCGAATGTTCATATAATGCCTCTCGACTAAGTCGCAATATTCGATAAGTCGCAATATTCGATAAGTCGAATTTTGTCTTTTTTCCTTCAGATTCGAGCTAATGAGGTTCCACTCTATATACGAGGCGACCCAGAAGTAATTCATTATTGTAAAATTAATTAATATATCAAATGGGGGTTTCATTACGTTATAGGTGATTATATGTACAGCCTATTCCAAAAAGGTTGACCGCATTGATTACAGCAATTTTCAACCGAGAATACTCTAAGTCCAACTTCGGGTATCTTGGGAAACATTAAACCAAAGATTCGAGCCCTGGAAGGAAGGATGAAACTTCGCAATTGAAAAAAAAAAGTACAAATGCTTTTTTTTTCTTTTAAGTGCAATAAAACATGCTGAAATGTTATTAAGTGTAGAAAAAAGTAACATTCATTCAAATACGTAATTATACAGTATTTTGAAACCATTCCATATATCTGAGCACGTGATTGTTTTGTCATCTACGTTTCCATACGTAAAAGCACATTTGCAATGCAAATGAAGACAGGAAATTTAGTTCTCGCAATCATACAAGTAATACAATAAACAAGAAAGAGGAAAAAAGACAATAGCATTTGCAACGTATATGAATGTCATTGTGTTGAAAACCGAAAATTCAGTCATGTTTCTTTAGAAGTTCTATCCGAAACTAAAATTCAATTCAAACCTTGACCTTTGTTTCTCACCCCTTTCCCTGGCTAGGAACAGAAAAACTTATTGCCCCTAAAGGCTTGGACGAAGAAAAAAAAGTAGAGAAAAAATGATGAGTTTTGAAAGGAAAGAGGGGAAAAAAGAGTAGAAGAATTTTTTTTTAATTTGTAACCGAAGCCACAAGGGGAGATAATGAAGTCATTGCCTAGGGCCCAACGCCAATTTAGTTGAAGAGAAGAAGGAGAACGGATGGAGCTGAATATTTTGAAAACGAAATAAGAAATGAAATTATTAATCATGACAATGGGACATGAATGTAAGAAACTAAGTACCTTTGAATATGACATACAAATAAATATATTTAGTAATTACATTAGTTTGATTAACAATTAACTAACTAACATGAATTTAACTGTTTTGCTGACTTGTATCGAAAGAAAAGAATGGCCTTGCGGCAGATCCAATGGTTCAAGTTTAACCTGCTCCAAGTGTTAGATTTTGTTACCTTGCGGCAGATCCAATGTTTAAAGCTTAACTTGCTCCAAGTGTTAGATTTTGTTGCCTTGCGGCAGATTCATTGCTTAATGTTTAACTTGCTCCAACTGTTAGATTTTGTTACCTTGCGGCAGATCCAATGTTTAAAGTTTAACTTGCTCCAAGTGTTAGATTTTGTTGCCTTGTGGCAGATCCAATGTTTAAAGTTTAATTGCTCCAACTGTTAGATTTTGTTGCCCTGAGACAGAGCCATTGCTTAATGTTTAACTTACTCCAACTGTTATATTTTATTGTATTGTAGCAGATTCATTTTGCCTTGCGGCAGATCCAATGGTTAAAGTTTAACCTTAAGGTTGTTGCGTTATAGTGGTGATGGTTACAGAAGATTATACTTAGACTGGTATTGAAACATTTAACTAATGCTGACTGATAAATACATATGTGAAGACTTTAGTTGTTTGTTTTAGGAACAATGCTGATGGCAGAATGTCGTTTTATGAAATAATTATATATTGAACTAACACACATTTGGACGTCTACTAAGACGTTTGTTGTATCTTATTGAAACTAATGTGGAATATACGGATTTTTGAAGCTAGGAAACGCGCTTATTTTAGTTGGAACTTTGAATTGAAGCAATGCTTTTATTGAGTAACTGCTGACATACATTTGGACGACTATTTTATTGAAACAAATGTGTAATATACTGGTTTTTGAAGCTAGGAAAAAGCTGGTAAATTGCGCAAATTTTGAATATAAGTTGGTGTTGACATATATAAAAACTGAGAGAAAAATAATCAATGATTTTGCATAATAAAATGTAATTTGACTAAATTTGCGTAGAAAAGCTCCCGAAAGCGCTGGTAAATTGTACAAGTGTTGAATATAATTTGCTATTGAGATATACAAAAGCATGCAAAAACCAGAATATATTGTACTGAATAAAATGTGATATTGACTAAACTTGAACTGAAAACCTTCCGAAAGCGTGGATAAATTTGAGAAAGTTTAGATGTAGAGCGTAAACCCCATGACGAAACGTGAATGTTGTATATGTTGGAAATGCACTTATTTTGGTTTTGCTTTTGATTTTTAAGAAGTCACCATTTTATAACTAATATGGCCGACATAAAATCTATTTTGCACATCGTTTGAGCTACAGAACTAAAATTTTATATGGAGAGGTATTGCCATTATTAGATTGAAGAAATATAAGAAAAGTTTTTATAAGTCGCCATCTTTAAACAAATATGGCCGTTGAAATTATGTTTTGATAGATTACACAGCCTAAACGACTAGAACTAGAAACCTGAAACTTCGTAGAAACATTGACTACTGCAAAAGAATTACAGACACGAGAAAATTGTACAAAAGACGCCATCTTTAAACAAATATGGCCGTCGAATTCATTTTTTG
>JAGDQP010046673.1:0-10323 GCA_022664845.1 Lepisma saccharinum
CTGTATTCATCTGTCCCCGAATCAATCTCCAACAGTGATGCTCAGGACCTTTAATTTCTTCATCCCTTTCCCCACGAACTAAATAGCCTCATGATGATATATAGTGTCAAGATGTTTTGCAGACAATAAATATTAAATTCTTAGAAATCATCACTGTTTATGAATGACTATTGAGATTTCTTATATCCTATGTATATAGGATGTATTTAAGGCCAGACCTTGAGAAAATTAATAACTACATAACATAATAGAATGTGATCAGTGTACATAATAAACAACTCAGAGCTTCTAGGAAGAAACTAGTTTCAGTTCAGAAATTTCCAATATCATTGAATAAAGCAAGATATGTTGAATTTTGCACAGTTAGGGCACCTGAAGCTCATGTATCGACGAATCATTGACGCATAAACAGCTACCGTCACAACCATGACACCAAAACAACTTATTGGTAGGCCGGGTTTTACAGTATCGGCCGAAACGGTCACACAAATACAGCACACGCCATTGCATTAGGGTTAAAGAGATCTTTGAGAGATTATAAAGCATTGAGCAATTTCTGCGATGCACTTATATTTCACTCATCTCTCTCTCTCTCTCTCTCTCTCTCTCTCGCTCTAACTCTCTCTCTCTTGTTTGTCCTTCATTCGTCCCCTAAAAGTTACCTTTCAATGATGGTCAGAAACAGTACGGATCTGATTTCCGGTGCGGATACACGATGGTTTCATAATATCTGTCACGAGATGCAACTCAAATACACGTGAAATTAATGTTTCTGGAAGAAATTTTTGTCTACCATAAAAGTCAACCGCTAATCACATGGAAAGATCTCAACACCATACACAGATGTTCATCTAATATTTATTTTTATTTTTAAATGTTTTATTTTAAATACAATTTCAATTTTGTTTTCCTTTTTTTCTTGTTTTAAAGAAGAAAAGCTGAATTTTATTGCTTTCATATTTAAAATGAATCTTAATATTATATGACAAGCTGAAAACCCTGAAATTTAAAGTATGAGTTCTGAACATTTTAAGCTTTGTTCATTTTCATCGGCAATGACATAGTGAGGTACACACTGGTAAAACACATCTTTCAGTGTCACGTCCCACCAACAGTCATGTTGTGAATGTTATTTCTAAAACTAAGAAACTCAAGGTTTTCGGAATAGGCGTCGCCACTAATACAATATACATACATGATGCTAATTATACTTCTCTTTTAGCTAAATCCACTGTAAAAAATCATGTACTTGTTCTATACTTCCTCTATAGACCTTTTCATTTTTTTTTTTTTTAGTTCGGTGCTTAACAAATATATGTGATGTGTACTTGTATAAGAAGTGTGCAGAGTTTAGCATCTGATTCTGAAGATCAGATTTCATCGTTTCTTGTGTACTTACACTATCACGATTACTGTTTACATACTTCTTAAACAAACTTTGTTCAACATTTATGTTGTGATAAACTGTGACTCATTTTAACGATAGGTTCTGGGCTCTATTCCCTTGTTCAGCTTTATTGACTGAGATTCTCGTCTTTCCCATTACGAAAGATTACTATAATACTATAAATTAAGGCTAGTATCCCATTACTTCTTTCACAGATAGGGTGAAGTTGATGACGTCCCAGCCTGTAACATTAACATGCTGCAAAGACGAAAACATAAAACACTCAGTAAAATGTTAGTTTTAAAGTAAGTTTGAACAATGAATTGTAGAGGTCTCAAAAATTAGTAGATCTTGTAACACGATTACTACTTCATAGTACCAGTCATATTACTATAAGGATATAAACAGGGCCTCATCACTAAACGACTCACACAAAGGGAACACTGGATCCTCATTGCACCGCTCTAGAGTCCATAGTGCAAACTGTACCCGCCTGTTAGGGTCATCCTCCCTAAGGTGTCATTGCAATTGCAACTTATACGGATGTCGGATATTTTCATACCGTACCCAAAATACGGGTCACAGACTGGAAACTGGTATCTCTGTAATCGTCGAGTACTGACTGCGTATGGACCTGTTCACAATGATTGTCACAATTGCAGTTCTCGTCGGTTGAAGTCCTTGGTTGTTTACTGCGTCTATCTGGAATAAGGTTGTGTGTGTTGCTCTGTCTGCTCTCTGCGGATCACTCACGTTTAGCTCAGCTGCAATCACCCTCGTAATGCGACCACCATTCATCAGACCAATCTTGATCTGCTCGGGAAGGGTTAGCGGCGTGTTGAATCACCTGCAACGACAGAATGACAAATCACAATTTTCAGAGTCCCTATCTCCTAAACAAATAAAAGTAGGTAATAAAGGACTTCACATTTGAATTTCTGGGAACGAGCTAGCCTAAAATGGTTCGTCACACGATGCCCTCTGTATTTAAAATTTTACACATAAATCCAAAATGGCGGCTTTTAAGATGGTCCATGTGGAACCCGTTCCTCCATCACCGATATCCAACATTTGGTTTCACTCCCTATAGCTATTTTCAATTTAGCAGAGTATTTAAAGAGTTTTTCCTCATCCTGAACTATAGAAAAAAGTGCTTTTTAAAAACATTTTTTTTCTGTTAAGAGTTTAAATTGGCAACATTAAAACGTATGATAACTTTATAACCGTATGTTTTAAGTGAAAAATTGTAATAGTTATTCTGAAAGTAAAGAAAAATGCAATATTTCATTTTATAATTCTTGAAAATTTCTGTATGGGTCACCGTTTATGAGATAAATAAAAAAAACGTTTTTGGCGCCAGTTTTTCAAAATGGCGGTCAGTTTTTGGGCTACAAAATGTGTAAACTATTTTGTATGTTATTCAGTTCATCTTTCTGCATATAATGGCGAGAAATCATTTTTATTGCAGTTTTTTTTAACCCTAATTCATGTTTTCCCTGGACTATTTCCACTTAAACGGAGCAGTCACTTTCCTCTGACCCATGATGTTTGCAGCTACATTACGCAGCTATACGATTATAAATTATTTAAATATATACATCATTTTAAAGCTCACAAAATTTCCTACAATTTTCATTGAATCATTTTGGTCATATTTTGGCTCTGGTCAAGAAATAACATATATCACCCAACACAGATTTTTTTTTATTTTATTCTAAAATTATGCAAGAATGGCTACTCGGGGAGAAAAAGTTATGATAACTTTCTATATTACCCATAATATTAGAAATGTAATGAAAAGGAACGAGTCTTGTAGGTTCATTGATTTAGGAATTATATCTCATAAACTAAGTGCAGGTGGGAAATCCAAGATGGCGAACTATTTTTTTTTTAAATGGCGAAAACCCGCAACTGGATTTTTTAATTCTTTGTAGGTTAATAAGGGCGACATATAGAACATATTCCAGTAGGTTTCATCTTTTTATTTTAAATGTCTAGGTTTGATCAAATTTTGGCGTAATTTCCCTGTACTATTTGAGATGGCCTCAGACAAATATCGTTCTCTGTCCATCTGACCATAAGAACCTGTACAACTATCGCTTTCGTGATACTTTGAAACAAAAATATTTCATGTGAAACTGTTTCTTCTCTAGGGCCAGACTTAGGAATTCTTTAAACCAAGTAGGATCAAGAAAATAGGTTAAGCCAACCGATTTACAGTAAATGATTAGCACAGTTAAAGTAACTTAGAAACTCGGTTGGCTTAACCCAGTAAGTTAATCACTGCAACTGATCGCTAGGTTAAACTAACTGAATTCAGTTAGTTATCATAACCCTTCAAAACAACCTATGCGCAGGGTTAAATCAACCCACTGGATTTAACCTTTTCAGCTGGGTTGCTGTAACCTTGCACTTATTAAGCTCTATATTTACCAACTCACTCGGTTAGATCAACCTTTTTTGGGGTTAATACTAACCCTTTATTTTTTTCCGTGCACAAAAAGGCGTATCTGAGTTTTAGCTACTTTTCAGAAGAGCACGAGAAAGTTTTTGCGATGATTCGAAAGTTTCTCATTCATCGCATATCACATTTCTCCCGTCTAAAATGGTTTGTACACTTGCGAAGAGATCCTCTAAATATTGCAATGTATGTTGTGATTACAACTATATCCGTCTTGGAAATAAATTAAGTTACGCCCTTTTGTAAACTTCTTAATCTGAACTCAGTTCAAGATTTGGTAAGTTATGCCTAAGTAATACATGAAATTTCCACGAAACTTTTATTTACAAGACTAGTATGTTTACTTAATTTTGTGTGTTTTATGTAGCGTGAACGAATGGAGAACATACACCACAATCGACGTATAATTAAGAAGTTTACAGAAGAGCGCAATTCAAATTGCTCCCAATTTTCCAAGAACGATATAGCTATATCTAACTTTGCTTACAGGAAATCAACGCCAACTTTTATTGTTGATCCTATAATTTAGCATTACGAAAATTTAAAAGTAATCCTTTTATACTCCTGCTTCGTTATAACACTGAAAAAAAGAAGAAGAAAAACGCAGAAACAGAATTCGTGTTTTGTTTTTGAGAAGAATAAGTGCACACTTATGCAAATAAGAAATTCTCTTATACTCTGATATTATGAAGGAATATAAAGTATCTCACTATAACACAATATAAACGATCATAGAATTAATAATGTCTCCAACGGGTTTTCTCGTGATGAAGGGGCAGATAAAATGCTACAGATACTGATGACCTGTTAATAGGCTGGTTCCGAACACAGTGATAGAAAGCCTTAGTATTTTGCTTTTGACATTGTAACCCTTAAGTTTACCCCGATATTTAATCAAAAGTGTGTGTGTGAGAGAGATGAGAGAGGGGGGCTATGTATTTGTGTGTGTGTGCATTAATTAAAATATTATTGATTTTTTAATACATTTTCCAGCTGATATAGAAAGGTCCAGCTGATATACAAATAAGTTGCTAGCACTTAATTTGTAATCATTTATATATTGTTTACTAGAATATTCCCATATTATATTAAAGTAATTTTCGTATATGTATTATTATTCTAGGTTTCTCTTTCTTGCATTCAGACACTCTCGTTTTTTATATAATTATAGGATTTTAGCCAGCTTCTGTTAGTACAGCAAAAACTTTCAATTCACTCCCCTCTCTGTTTCCTTCCCAACGACTTTTTTAAACCTTTTTTAATGCCGTTATACGGGGGGCATAAAATAGCAAGCTTCCTCGGCTCTTGACTGATTCTCACTCCTTCGTTCAAGCTCTTCATTCTACGTCCCCCCGTCGACGGTCAAACTACCTCGCTCCATCTGCGATGTAGGCTTTCAGACTCTGAAAAAACCAAAGTAGTCTCTTTGGTTAAGTTACATTTTCAACTTATCGTCGCTTCTGGAATTAAAGTACTCTTAGAAGTTAAACTCATATTTTTATTGTAGCAACGAAACTTAAGCATCGGACACAGGATATCTCACGAGTCATGTTAAATTTGTTCTTGACCGTGTATATGTCGAAAAGGTGTCTTAATTCGCCAGTGATTTATTCCTGTTAAATGTAATCATAGCAATCGTATTTTCATCGAACAGCGGGAATTAGGTTGGGAATTAACAGAGTTAATGTGCTCGTAATCTAATTATCTCACCTCCTTTTCCCGCTCTTGTGTGATCGGATATCGAACTTCGTTTTTGCTTAGTGATTGCTGTTTGATAATTGCTATTACATATAATTTCGTCCGTATGTATTATGCCACTCCAAATTGAATATTTGAATATTTTCTTCCGCTAGGAAGGCCTTATATATGTGGTCATAATTTATTAGTTTGTTCTACTATCTCTTATGTGAGATACCCTTATGTGGGAAATAATATAAGTTCTCCTGTCGTGATTTCTCTAGGGCCTAATGTGGCCTATTTATTAATTATTCCCGCATCGTTCTTCAGTATGTGAAACGTTATCGTCGCTCTAATAGAAATCATCGTTGCAAGTAACTAGAGTATTCTGAACAAGTTGAAACATTAATTGTAATTGTACGGGCCTTATTACTGAACTGCAGCAGGTTCTTATGAGAAAGTTCAGTTCTCTCCGTTGCGGTCCTCTCCAAATTGATGACCCTCGCCCCTTTAGGCTGAGTTCTTATGTGAATCAGTTCTTTTGTCTTCATTCGAACGCCCTTTGTGGGTTAATATCAACTTAATGACGGTGTAGGTTATTGTACCTTGCCTAATTGTCAATTGTTCAAATATAGGAATCCCCTAGTGTGGGTGACGGATTAATAGAACCTTAACCTGACCTCGTGTAGATATTGTTTTCAACCTAAGTGCTCACCAACAATCAAGTAAGTTATTAGAATCATCAACCTACAAAGCCAGATCAATAGTATTTTCTTTTTTCTTTACAACACGTTTTTTTATCAATCCTTTAAGAATCTCTGTTTCTGAAATTTTCAATCAAGTATAAGCTGGAACATTTTTTTTTTTCATACGTATATTATTCATACCAAATATTGTAAATATTAAGAAGATAAATAAAACGTAGAGAGAAGTTTTAGTCATCGCATAATATAGAGAAGCCGCAATCTTTCATTTTGGTAAAATATAAGGCTATTTTGACTATTCCCTGATTATTTATTAGAGTTATGAGCTATAATTGCGTATACTTTCTTGGGTTATTTACAGGCATAAAATTCCTTCTGCGCCTTATACCAGGAGGACAAATAATTATCATCATTTGCTGGAGACACGATCAAATATTTTGTTTCAGTATCGTAATTTATTAACTCCGCTTTTGGCAAGTGTAATTAGAGAAAATTAAGTATTGATGGTCCAAGCGAGAATCAAAAACAAAAACCTCATACCCGTAGACTAAAAAGACGAAGCCACAAAACATATTCTGTGATATAACATTAAATAACAACCACCATCATCACAATCACATCAGAAACGAAACAATACAGTCGAGCAACAAATAACTCTTTTTTTTTCTTCTTAATTACATCTTCGAAGCTTGATTATTAAGATGTTGATACTACTGCCTTCTCTAATTCGTCGTCGTTCCAAAGTAATTGTTCTTTAAGACACTTGATTGTAAGATCTCGAAAAAGATTTTCCATGTGTCTCCTTAGGAAATTGTAATTCTGTCTAATTGAAACCCCGTTGTTCGTCGTTCATATTTCCAAGGTTTCTCATTTCTTTGGACGAGCATTTGGAACCCACGAAATCTTTATATTCTTAAAACTTAACATTATATGGTTGTTAACATCTAGACAGTCTGAAGATAGTACAAGCTGTGAAGATACAAAGATATCGACCAGTTTTTCTATAGTCGTTGAAATAGTACTGTGTGCAGAATCTGTCTCGTTCTGTCCATGGAGGGAGAAAGGCCTAAAATGGAGAGTAATTTCTTCCACATTGGTGAGATTTTGTTTCAGCGACAACTGAATTTTTATTTTGTTCCCAAGACTAAGTTGGTAGATGCAGAATAGCACAATTTTTTTCGTTATCGAAAGGCAAATAACTTGTTGGAGATCAAAACCAGCACATAAGAAGGTGCTATCTGCCAATGCCTTTAGTTTACATTCTTCTTTGATAGTACGAACTTTGTTTTTCGTTACGAAGTGACTGTTGAATTTTTCTTCCAGTTTAGAATTAGTTTCTTCGTCGTCCTCATTATAACTATTGCACAAACTGCACTGGTCCTTTTTCGGGCGGTGGAACGATAAATTCATATCTTTAAAATATTTTGTATAAATGTATATTACGTCTTTTTTTATCTTCTCTGCAGTCGTTAATATACATAGTGTACATTTTGGGTATAGTCAGGACTGGGTGCAGGCATTCTTTAGAATTTAGAGCTGCTTTTGTTGACAAGAGTGAGATTCAACTTAACGGAATTTGTTAATATGTTCAAAAATTGATTTTTCAATTCGAATATCCTTTCTTTTCAGTGATCCTACCTGGTTTGTCACCTTTAACCACGCTTCCACATTTTGGGGTTCGAGTAGTTATGAAAAGCTGTGCATTGGTACAAAATTTAGCCATGTCAAATGTGGCCCTTCTTGCCCGTCAAGCGTTCTTGGCCGTTTTCAAATTAAAATTTTCGCGCGCTGAGGGGCCCGGCTAGATTCAATTTTTAAAAAATCAGCCGTTTCGGGGCACCTCGAAAAAAAAAATGCTAAAATGTTGTGTTTGAGCATTGTACAATAGTTATAGAATGTTATGTTATGTTTGGTCGCCGCAATCAAAAAGTATTTACCCGGGCCCCGGGGGCCCGAGAAAATGATAATTTTGAAAAGGCTTTTTTTTATATAGAAATTTGAGTTTGAGTAGTGTGCAAAAGTTGTAGAATGTTATGTTATGTTTGTTCGCCGAAACACAGCCAGGTCAAAACATATCTAGCCGGACCCCGGAGACCGCGAAAATTTTAGTTTCAAAAAGGGCAAAAACGCTTGACAGCCAAGAAGTGCCACATTTGACATGGCTAAATTTCGTACCAATGCGCAACTTTTCATAATTACTCGAACCCCAAAATGTGGAGACTGGTATCATATTTTTATTCCTTATTTTGCAAAAAACAATTGGGCTCTTTAGGGGTCCAGGGATCCGTTTAAATATTGTTTTAGGACAGCCATATTTCGCATGGCTTTATTTGGTAGCAATGCACAACTTTTAATGACAAATAGAACCTCAGTATCTGAAAAAAGACTTCGACCCACCCTATTACATACTTCCAACTTCGTACCATTCAGAAAAAGATAAAGGCGATTAGTTTTCGATCTTTCTGAAGTTTCAAGTTTCGAAGTTCTCTATTTTGGATAAGAAGAGGAAATGTATCTAGCGATGTTTCCCTTTTAAATTGAAACTTCTCCAGACATAAAATGGTATTAGTATTTTCTTCCTGCGTTCACCGCCGAAGCCAGAAAGCTTTTGCTGCTTTTTTTGACAAAACTTTCCACTGCATCGAGTTCCAACTCTCCGTTGAGGGACAAAATTTATTGGCTTTATTAATGATTTCCCAGTTAATCGGCATTACTTAACAATTTTTATATTTATTCTTTTATTGTTTTTTTCTCGAGGTGCTTCGTGAACAGAATACTCGTTGAAAATGTTAAGAACTGACACTTCAAAGGAAGTTGATCCTAATAATTCTGCGCTTTTGTTAGGTACGTTTCTTAGTTATCCTTAGATTTATTTTCAGTTTCATAGGTTTAAGTGGCAAACATGTTCTTCACACTATTCACATGTATCTATCTACAGCATCTTTATAGCACATTTTCATACTACAAGGTCCTACAAGGCACTGGAAGGTAAGGTGCATCTTTATCATCATTGGTTTCACACCTCCTTCGCTTCTGACCTCTTCTTGGTACAGTTTTGGCGTTATATTTCTAAGATTGGGAACGATCTTTAAAGTAGCAGGTAATTGAGACTCAAAGGAGGTAGCATTCGTAGCAACTGTCGATAACTCACAGAGCTTTGAGGTTTTCTTTTCTTTTTTTCTTTTTTATCTTTCTCTGCGTATCTAGAGACAGAAGGCAGGATTTCACTACTTTGGAAAGTTTTCCCTTGAATCAATGGAAATCACCTGAAAAAGAGCACGAACTTGATATGTCTTGGAATTCTGACTCTTACAAACCAAAAGGCGTAAATCAAAATTTCGGGCGTAAAATCAAAGGCGTAAAATGTCTCGGGACAAAATTCTCACAATCACAAATAGGCGTAACTTGATTTATGCCTCTTTGTCGTTTGAAGTGTGACCCCTTTTATGAGATACGTCTTTCTATTTTCTATTCATAACTTCTACACTAATGTGAATTGAGCCACGCCGATTTGAGAGCAATAAGTTATTACCATTCCGCATACTCCAATGGACTTATCTAAAAAAAATCTTTTTTTTTTAGTTACGCCCTTTCGTGATCTTGACGACGAAGTGCGTAATTGGAAGCGCTTGAATGAAAGAGCGTTTGTGCTTTCTTCACAAACTACAGTAATGAAAAAAAGTATTCGGGAACGTTGTAACTTAATTCTTAGTTTACTAGCATTTATGAACCAGACGAGCAGGTATGACTAACCCCGTCACATATCATCATTCACACATGTTATAGATAGACTTAAATGTAGCTGCCGGTCTGGTCCGTAAAAGTGTTAGTTAAGTAGGAATTAAACTACAACGTTTTCGGAATACTTTTCTCCGTAACTTTACGATGAGTATTACAGGTGGAAAGACCAGGTTCAAAATATTAAAATCTAGTTGAGAACTTCGCTTGGAAGAATGTTGCGAGAAACTGTAAATAGAAAGTTCATGTTCATTTATTGAATTATTATTAACTTGATCATGTGGGGGTAAAGCTACTACGCCCCACATCCAGTTCCCTACTTTATCTCGGTGTAAGCCAAACACATTTGAAACGCA
>JAGDQP010046675.1:0-15232 GCA_022664845.1 Lepisma saccharinum
TTCTCAGTATCGTGAAGATGAGGGATTCTAGTTTAATATATTGTCTTATAAATACAAACGAATGTCATATATTTGCGAGATAACAATGTCCGAACTGGCAAACAAAATTCTTCCAGAAGCGAATTAAACAAACATCCTAAGCTTATAATTTCCAGGTAAGTCCATTCTGTATTGTGAGAAGTGTTGTATCATTTCCATCCAGTGAAACTGTACGTATAGTATGTTCACACTTCACAGTGTCCGCTCCACAAATCGACTAGTAGAACTACTTTTCTCTCATCTCCATAAGTTGGACTTACTATGTACGTGCGAAGTTTCGTTACAGTTGTGCTTGCATTAATCTTGGTTACGCTTTTGATTCACGAAAAATGGTGATTTTACCTGACAACATGCTTGGAGTCTCTTCTCTACTGAAATATTAATGTGCCATTCTCATTAACATTTCCAAAGAAGTACTCGAAAGATTATCTCATAAATGCAGCTCCTCCAGGTTCATTAGCACTGTGTAATCCATCACGTTAAGTAAATGGTAATTTGTTTCTCCAGTTGTTGCAACATTTTTTGAATTATGTCCGACCCAATGTAAGCCATATTTTTTTCTAATCTTGGATAGACACTCAAGTCGTTGTTAATGATGTTCTGATTTATGCAAATAAAGGACACGGGTTGTGATACTCTGTCTGCTTTCCCATTTCACCCACCAACTACGGCCACAAGTATCATTCTTCGGTCCCTTGATGAAATACTATGAGGTTTCGAACTGGTTACGAAGTACGGGTACAGTATGAGTTGTTACTCAACTTCATATTGCTAGTCTCTTTTCTGCAGCATATACCACTGAAAATGCCCTAATTGGATTCAAAAGTACAGGAATCAGCCCATTGAATGACAATATTTTCCCTGATTTCTTATTTCACTTATTTCTTCCGACGGAAACCACAGACAGGTCTCAAGCTAACATGAATATTTCAGACAGAAGGAATAGCTGACGAGAGAAGGGTGTGGTCAGATGAAATTTTGAAAGATGTCATGTCTTCGAATAACAGCCATCTACACAAGATGCTTTATTAAATATAGAAGTTTCCTCTACGCCTACAGTTTCTACAGTTGCCAGAGTTTAAGTAAATGGGAAAAGAACTATCATTTCACCTTAACGATATTCAAGATATGAGGTATCCAGGATTGATCATTTTGACAGAAAAATTAACATTGTTCTAGGTGGCTGAAACTCGAAATATAGGTTCCTTATAACAACCTATGTGTATATTTCACCTACGGGAAATTCTACCTAAAATGATATTATCTTTAATCTATCTCTAATTCTTTCGAGATATGTGAGTCCATAGTTTCAAATTTTGAAAAAAATCAGGATTTGTGCAGGTCTAAAATTATATGTTTTCAAGGATGATAAGAACGGAAATGGTTGTATTGTGAACTTAACATACACATTGTTCGAGATATGAGGGTAGAAGGTTGAAAATTTTGACAAAAATCAACATTGTCCTAGAGGTCTGAAACTTGGTATATAGTTTTTATAATAACCTGTAGGGATGTTATAAAGCGGAGCGACTTTGTTAGTTTTGCTCTAACTTGACCCGTTTTCGAGATATGAGGGTTCCAAGTTTCAAATTTTGGAAACAAAATCAATTTTTTTAACATTTTAAAATTATATGTTTTCAAGGATTGCAAAAATGGAAATGTTGCTATGATGAACCTATCTTAATGGTTGTCGAGATAGAGTTTAAAGTTCCAAACTTTGACAAAAAATTAACGTTGTCCGAGGAGTCTCAAACGCTGTATATAGTTTTTTATAACTGCTACGCCAATATTCCTCTAGAATGTGATGCTCATGCTTGTAGTAGCCTTTCAGTGGATGATTTAAAGGATGAAGTTTTGGAGACGTTGGCGTTTTACGATACATATGATACCCTGTACTTGTAGAAATGCATCCAGATCATGACATGCCAGTAGGAAGTTTTATACGATCATATATAGGGATGATAGCCAATGATAACGATTTACAGGCAATCTACGATGTACTATGGACAAAGGACTCTGTACATGGAGTTACACTTTTAGCTTTGGAACAGGATTAAAAATAAAACGCAAAGATCGTTATTAAGGAAGGTGTTTATTGTGCAATTAACAAATACAGTGCTTGGGTTAAATAGTACACGAAGTTCTACATTGGATTATAATCATTTACAAGACATGGTAGAAACACAGTTCAATTGTACATAATATAGTATTTACACATAGGAGTGATACACAAACATACACTGATACAAATTCCAGGTATCAAACCGTCAACCGACAAGTGTCGATATTTCAGATAAACAGATTAGTGTATTAACATGTGGAATAACTCACTGGATACAAAGTTCAACATTTCATATAAACAAATTAGTGCAATCTGTAGTACCTCCCAGGATACAAGGTTTTGACATTGTCTATACACAGATTACTACAAAATAAGGTGATGCACCACCAGGATCCAGAGTTTATCGTCCCATATACACCGACTGTTACAATTTAATGTCGTTTAACCATCAGGATACAGTTTTTGGCATAGCTCAAAAGAATATAATATAACCAGCAGGATAGAGTTTATCTTCTTCAGATACACAAACTGCTACAAAAGAAGGTTGTCTATCTACTAGGATACAGGTTTTGGTGATGCATATAAACAAAATGGTACAAAAGTATGTAGTATGACTATATGGTGACAGGTTGTGTCATTCGTTCGTATAAAAGATTTGGTACAAACTTATGTTATTTAACCACCAAGCCACACTTCTTCGTGTATATAGACTATGTAGATCGATTACAGAGATTAACGCCATAGGTAGTTGTCTACGTCGTAGGATGTATTCGAAAATGATTGTAAAGCAATGATAACAATGGGAACTGTACATAATTGTAGTTAAACGAACTTGAATGGCCCATAATGCACAACCATGGTTGTTCAAATGCCAACAAGAGATGTTACATGACAACTGTATATAATAATTATTTACTGCAAACACTCACGTGTTTTATTTATTTTGTTTGGTTAACCTCGAAATCCGTATGGAACTGTCATATACTGTTCGGTATCAGTAGGATTTAATTTTCGGCGCTTGAATTGTTGTACAACGGCATGTCGTTTTATCTGAATTTTACAAACGACACCAAAGTCCGGTTTACGATATGATTGGGCGTGAAGATGTGTTTGCGTTTATACTTTTGCGTTGCTAATTCACGCATATTGTCAAACGTTATGTACTTCCGTGTTCGCGGATTCAAGGTAATACCTCGAACTTTAATCACATGTTCGATCTTACCCGTACCTACTTCCTTTAGCTCAAAAGAGTAGTTCTTCGGCCCAGGAGCAGTGAATATGCACATTTCTCAACCTGTAGCCAGTTCGATTTTCAACTAACCGAGGTTATCACCCAGCGGTAGCAAAGGCAGTTCAAAATGATGTATCGCATGGATAATGCTATCAGTATCGCAGTACAGAAGACGTGCTATCCAACAGTGCTCATAGCCTCATACAGACGCAGTCGTGCCCAAGATGAAATAAAGGCAGCAAGCATGACATTGCTGAATGCATAGGGTGTGTTTTCGGTTTCCATATCACGATATGTAACAAGATGTTTACTACCAATTAGATTAATATTGTAGATTTCCAAGTGGGGGAATATGCAATTTCATTGAATTCCTGTGTTGTAGTAACAACCTTTGTTTTCAAGATCGCACCTTTGACCCCATTTTCCGAATAATGAGTTTAAATATATCTTTGAGATGAATCAGAATTCCTAATTTTTATTGATGTTATCATACTCCAACTGAATTTCCTCATACCTCTGCCTATGCAGGTTCGAATACTTCGTAATATACCTCTGCCTATGCTCAACCCTATGACAACCCTCAGGAAAACCGGAGGCTTCTTGTTTCATTTTAATGAAAGTACCTACATAAGGCCGAAATAATTTACTGACATTTCCTATTCCCAGATTGCGTAGGTATGAAGTACTACATAACCGTGTTTCAAAGCAACATGGAGCTCTGGAGTGAAGAAACACCTTTGATCGCAAGTTGTTCATCTGTATGTGTGCATTCTTCATTATATAAATCGTCCATATAGGTTCTACAAAGACCAAACATTAGTCTGTTATTAGCGTTGTATGCCACTGTGGGAATGGCCAGATTCGTAGGACCCTTACAATATACAGGACCCTGGACCTGACTTGGATCGGGCATGTCCGTGCCTTTATGAATGGTTACGGGTCCAACCGGAAGTGGCTAGGTAGACATTACCCATGGATAGATGGAAGTGTAGTCCAAATAGTAAATTACTTCGGATTCAGAGCATTCCTTAAAAGCTTGGAAGCACTCTGTTCGCCCACCCTTATAGGCATTGTTGGACGTAGAGGTTCTTAAATATCGGAACAATGATCACCAAGAAACGTCTGAATTTAAGGTGAGGTTTTTACTTGGTTCTGCCACTGACATTCCCATGTGGATACAACATTAACCTTACATGTATTACGCAGAAATGCCTTCTAGCCATGGTTTAGGCATAGCTACTATTTAGACTACGGCCTTGTTTAACTATAGGTAGGTCCATGAATTTCGTTATACAATGGTGTCCATGATAGTAACACTCATAATATTCATGTGCTGTTCGAGTATTTTTATAATACCATCTAATTTGAAATGTTTAAACTGGGTCTCACCGGTTCATAGCTTTCCAACTTAACAGTATTTTGTATATTCCATATACCGAAGCAACAGTTTAGCCTGCTTGCAATATTTTGTACCGTGATGATATTCTAATGTTGGCATAATTGGGATGGTATTTTCTTTTAGATACTGTGAACGATAATAATAGATGGCATACCAGCAATAGTGGAAGTATGCAAATATATTGAAGCCCATCCGTTTTACTTTCAATAACATTAGAAAACCTAATGAGTACCAGAGTTAGGATACATACGTTATTTCGGCAATATTGTAACAGATCACTTTGAAAATCGAATGTTAGTTTACTTGCGACACATTCCTTATGCCATCCATATAGCTATAGCATCTGCATCCGTTTCGGATTTTCTCTATATCATAATTGCTAAAGTCTGGATATAAACAAACGTACGTTTGTTTGCATGAAGTATTGAAAAGATGTGGAAAATCCCCTTCCTAAGTGATTCTTCGAGACCTAGCGTTTTTGGTCGGTCCTCTAGGCGACGCGCCGTAAACAGGAACGTTTCTCTGAGTATAATATTGTTTATCGTTAGCTGCATAATTTTGTGACCACGAGTAATTAATTCCGGTACTAGTTGCAGCCGTTCTAATATTTCATGGGCAAGAAAGAAATTGTCAAATCCGTGACCATTATGAGACAGAGCAACAACTTTGGTAAATTTGAGACTGCGCGAGAACATGGGTAATGAAAGGGTCCATAATATAAAATACAAAGTTTCGATTGCCGTCCACATTACCACAAACAATTCATCTACACGAATCATCATGAACGTTTTTGCATTGATAGTATCGGTGCGTCACACAAATTAAATTAGGCACTAATTCATGTTCACCCTTGTCGTTGGCAGCCAATCGCATAGTCTCAATATCGTAGACATCATATAAAAAATCTTCTACACGTTTAGGTTAGGTTAGGTTAGGTCATTAGGCAAATAAGTCGCGTCATTCGGGTGAAGACTGAAGACATAGTCTATTGGGTCAAGTTTGAGACAGGGTCAGGCCGATCAGCTCTGCTGTATTAGAGGAAATTTTATGATTGAGGAGTATAGCTGTCAAAGGATTTATCATGTACTTGACAACCGCTCATCATTACTCTCATTATAATGAAATTCCTTTGTGAGAAGTCCCTTCCAAGCTCCACTCCTCCAAGGTTCTCTAAGCTAGACACCGAACGATAGAGACGATCAAAGTGGAACTATTCGGCTATGCATGGATTATCAATCCTGTGCAGTGGTAGTGTTTTTCAAAACAAATAATGAAATATGAAGTTGTACGTTCTTTAGCAACAGCTTATATAAAGCAATCTAACCAAGTTTTACTTAACTTCTCAATTTAAGATAAATCTATTGACATTTCAACAAAAATATGTCAGCACGACACATGGTTAGTAACTAAGGCAAATCAAATTCGGTCACTTCGATCTTCCTTTCTTTTTCTGTTCCCGTTAATTCTACTGCCAGTCTATCCTATTAAAAATTCCCAGCCTTCCTCCCTTTAATGTACGCACTAAATTCCAAACATTTCATCTTACGAGATTATCACGTTACAGGATTTCATTGGAGAAAAGATGTAAATTTCCACTTGGAAGAAAGTTGGGCTCTATGATAGAACTTTTCGATAGGAATTTAATCATTTTTACATGAATGTCCATCTATTCAGATGAAATGTTGAACATGAAAACGCCGCAATAAAATGTAAAAAGAAGAAAGAGGGAGCATTTATTCATAAATAGTAAGAAAGAAAGGTAATGCTCTTATAAATGAAAAAAAGAAAAATTACCTCAGTGGGAATTGAACCTGTTGCCTCCCGGCCAGCGATCCAACGCTTTATCCACGTGGCCACCTCGGAAACTGAGAAAACGCCTTCGAAAGAGTTTCTTTCGTCCCATCAGTTCTTGAGAATAACGTTCAAAGATGTATTGTATATATATATCTTACTCCTGATGTATTCTTGTGTACTTTTGTCATTGAGAAAAGTTATACAACTTTTAACTAATCCTTTGTGATTTTTTTCGTTAATTTAAAAATTAAATATGTTCTATATACAAGATATTTCTTTGAAACGAACGGCACAATATATTTATTTGAAACAAGCGCGATATTGTAACAACTTTTAGAGGAAATACTTTTTGATGTCTTGTAACTGCCAAACGGTACAAGATATCAAAAAGTGTTTGTCTAAAAGTTGTTCAAAACTTAGAGCTTGTTTCAAAGCAAGCAAAATAAACCCCGGTTTCTATTTAAAATTTTGAAGTTGCCCTACTTGGAGGTATTTTGGGACACCAGTGCTGTCAGCAACATATTCATGTGATTCCCCATATGCAATTTGGTATGTATATTTTTTTGTTTCAAAGCTCTATGTGCAATAGGAGCTCAATTAAAGCCTTGGTACGGAGATTGAGAATCACCCTGTATATAGAATGTATTTAACTTTTCAATTCACGAAAATATCACTAAAACATTCACATGTTAACTATCTAAAAGAATTTAATCATAAATAACAAAACCAATTGCATATATACACAATAAATAAAAGACCGTTACACATTTTTAAGGGGGGAGGGACAGCATATCTAGGGCCGGGACGAAGAAACGGGAAAAGGGACATTCAAGTTCAGGTGTTTCTGAGTGCTTCTACTTCTGCTCCAAAAATTTCAGCATTTTAGAAAGTGGGTTTTTTTGTAGAAAATGGCATTCAAAAACGGCTCTTCGGCAGTTTTTAAACAATTCAGAGCCCCACAGATTCCAAACTACTGAATTTAGATGAAAACTAAAATACGATCCTTCTACATCTCGGTAATATGCATCAAATGCAAAAAAAAAAAAACGCATCCCAATATGACAAATAGGAGCAGAGTTAAAAATTATAAACTATCGGAAATTTCGGATTAAATTTGCCAACATTGCAATTAATTTCTTGAGATAGTATCCAATCATCAGTAATGATTTTTACAAACTATATATATATAACATGAAACAAATATTTTTTTTTATTTCATTCAAATCAAATTTTATTTTTTATTTTTTTATTTCTCACTACTGGTAGACTATGAGAAATTGATTTTTGAAAAGAATTATAATTTTCATATTTGATGCCAGTAGATGACCTTGCCAACTATTTTGAGAGCCTGTAACGCTTCACAGAATATTTTTCGGGAAAACAATAAAATATGGCTATCTTTATTTTATCATTATACTTTTTGAAAAAAAAAAGACAAAACGAACATCCGCAAACATGATATAAACCAGCCTGGATGAGTTGAAATGGAAGTAACCATATATAAAAAGACATTTTTATTTAGGGATATATCGAATTTTGCTGACCCGGTTTGCTGACCAAAAGTGACCCGGTTTCAGCTCTGGTTCAAACCAGTATCATTCATCCAAATTGCAGGAGCGGCTACCGAGTTTCGAAGGAGGATTTTCAATTTGAAACTACTGAGGCTAGGAAGGTGGTTTGTGTCGTTGGAAAAGTTTCGGCAACACGAGTTCAAACCCGAATCATTTATCCAGATAGCAGTGGAGGTTCTCAAGTTTGGACGGGGGAATTTTACAACTTTGGAACTAGTAGCGCTAGGAATGTAGTTGGAAGGATTTCGCGACAATTTTCGGAATGCAACATTGATCATTTAAATAGGATGCTCGCTGCTGAAGCGTGGCGGTAGCTTATACGCACAGTCCCCGACTGGACTCCGCCTCACTTGTTTCATTCATAACCCCTACTTATGAATACGCTCTCTTTTGCTTCCTTTTACATTTTCAACATTTCCTTCCGTAGTTTTTCCGTTCAAGAGCTGTAAAATTTATCTGAATAGATGCAAATTCATCTAAAACAGATTACGATCTCATAGAAAACACATTCCATAGATCCAACTTTTTTTAGGGCTGAAATTTCTCATCTTTTATCAGATAAAAATTCGCTCTAATTGAGTAGTCCCTGTTACCTCTCTCGTAATATTAAATATTCCGCTCAATTCGAGTGGAATTCCGCTCCTCCAAATGTAGTATGTAATGGCTTGAAAGTGAGGATAAGAGTGAGGATGAGGGTAAAATTGCAACGTGAGATTGAGAGCTAATTGAAGACGTGAGAGTGAGCGCTAAGCAAAATCATGAGGGTGAGTGAAGGCAAAGATACAATGCAATTGTAAGGGTGAGGGCGAGTACAAGAAGGTCATTTGATATACATTTATTTATAACTTCAATTGTTAGTACATACAGGCGATTCTATTTCTCTGTCCATTGCACATTCATGATGGAAAATACCCTTTCCACGTTAGCATAAGGCTCACGAACACTAAGGATGAATTGACAGTCACAAGAACAAAACAGTGGAAAGAAAGGCGTCCCGAAAGCAGTTTTCGGGACAGTTAATTCTTTAATTGAAAATCGGATTGTCTGACAACTCTAATTATAGGTATAAGAAACAGGTAAACTTGCCAGTTCTGTTAATCGATTTTTATGGTATATTCATCCGGGGAAAAGAGCTGTCCCATTGAAAAAGAATACATTTTGGTAGATCGACAACTTATCTCTTAACTAATGAGTTTCAATTTACTAATGATCTTTGCGTATCTCAATGCCTGGATATGATAAAGGAAAGGATGTTGGAAGATAATCGGCCAATACTTAGTAGGTACCATCGCGGTATTTGTCTCGTATGACTGCGGTAAAACCATGGAATACCTAAGTCAGGATGGACGGCTCCTGGTATCGTTCCTACGACCATCTGATTGCTAAGCGAACGCTATAGCAACTGAGCAGTGTTGAGTAAACTCAGCTTTGAAATGAGTAGAGCTCAACTCAAACTCAATTCGCAAAAACTGAGCTAAACTAACGCTCAAATCCAAATATTAAAAATGAGCCTGTTCAAACTCATGCTCAGTTTCAGATAAGATTACGCCAAATTCACTCTCACTTCTGTTATTTGCAAAGATCGAATGATCAGAGTTCAGTTGGTAAACTTCGTGTTTGGAAAGTTCTGGATTTGAATCCAGAAACTTTCGCAGGATTTTTTAAGCTATATTAGGCTAGTCAGCATAGTGCCTTTAAACTAAACTAGGGGCAACTTCTTTCCCAAATCCTTCTCCTCTCCCCTATGCCGATTTAAAGTTATTAAGTCAGGGATTGCGCCAGAATTTTCAGTTTGAAGGGGTGTAAAGTCAAAATTGGGAGGGTGTAAGTGGAGTTTTGCAATGTATCTATCGCTTTTTGACCGTAAAAATTTCAAAATTGGGGCGTGTCTTCGAGTAATTGGGAGGTGACACCCCCACAGGGGCTGGGGGTGCTGGCGGAATCACTGCAGTAAGTGCAATACAATTCAACGAAATCCCGAAATTATTATGTTCAAACTTTCAATTTCAATTATAATTTATTTATGGTCTTTTGGCATCTTTGGCTCAGGCCGGATTAGGATAAATAGAAGATAAGGGAAGGTATCGGGCACGGAACCATAATGGTATTCGCCTGGTGAAGCTGAGGAAAATCCTGGAAAACATCACAACAGCGTCACCAGTGTGTGTAGAAGTCCAAATATGTTGAAGTAGGCCTGTTGTATTCGAGTATTTCCAGGGAAGGAAAAAAGATTTCGATGGTTTCTGCCAGAAGAATTTGATGGTTCTCTCTTTCTCTATGAAAAAAATGAAAATCACAGTCCAGTTAGACAGTCACCCTGCCCCCGACGATGTTTCCGTTTATCTCCTCTTCCTTGTCTTTGTGCCTTGTCGCGTTACCTGCTGTTGAAAACGGCTGCACGCTCGTTTTTTTTTTTCTTGATAGAGTAGCTATAATGGAAAGCCTCTCTGAAGAGGAACCCAGTTCTTTTGGTCCCTTTCTGTCATGAGAAAACACATCCACCCCGAAACAACTGTCCACCCCGAGGATATTATCAGTTGTTACCACATCAATGTGACGATATCTGATGTCACAGATTAATCACAAGAATGTTGATTATTACCTTAGATTAATGAACAAAACAATGAGACAAGCCATGACTCAATCACACTGTCCATTAGCTCAAAGAACAAAACTGGTTCATGTTAAATTATTATCCACACATGGAAAAATACTCGATTGAGAGTATGTTTCTTTTGAGGTTCTTTGTTCAAAATTACGCTTACCTCTGATGTTTGAATTCTGAAGCTTTTCACAATAATGAAATATCCTCAGCAATGCATAGATATAAGAGTATAACAGTATATTTTCTACACTACCCTAGGATTTAGTGAATAGTTCTTTCATTTGAAGTTTCGTAGTTCTCTGTTCAAAATTACACTTTTCACTGATGTTTGAATTCAATATCTTTGGCCAACAATGAAGGTCTATCAACAATGCATATTTCAGAGTATGAAACTTCCATCCGTACTTCGGGAAGGACATAAGCCATAGTGCTGTTACCGCCCAAGAAATTCATTTTATCATTTAGTCAATGAGTACTTTTTCCTAGATACTTTTTCATTTTTCACTGGTGTTTGTTTGATTCTGTATCTTTTATCAAAATTGAGGCCTCTCAACAATGCATGTTTAGGAATATGAAAATTTAGTCTGTAAATGTTTTTCCAAGGTATTTATTTGGTAAAGTGTTCATTCGAAGTTTGGTAGTTCTCTGTTCAAAATTACTCTTTCCTCTGACACTTGAATTCTGTATCCCTTACCAACAATGGACGTCTCTCAACAATGTATGTTTGAGACTATGAAAATTTAGTTTGTACTTTCCACACTAGCTATTGGTGAAGTGTTCATTGATTCGAAGTTTCGTTGTTCTGCGTTTTAATTACGTTTTCCACTGATGTCATAATTCTGTATGTCTTGAAAATAATGGACGTCTCTCAACAATGTATTTTGCAGAGTATAAACATTTCGTCTGTACCTTTCCGAGGTATTGGTGAACGTTACTTCAAAGTTTCGTAGTTCTATCCTCAGAATTACGATTTCTATCGATGCTTATACGGAATATTTTGCCAACAATAGACGTCTCCCAACAATGCATTTTTGAGAGTATAAAAATTATATTTCTACATTTTCTTAATTATTGGATGAGTATTAATTCATGTCACGTTTCGTAATCGTAACTATAGATTCAAAATTACACTTTCAATTGATGTTTGAATTCTATATCCTTTTCAACAACGAAGACCTTCAACAATGCATTTTGGAGGGTGATAAAATATGTCTGCACCTTTCCCTATGTATTTGTTAAGTATGAGTTCAGACCAGTTTCGTATCTCTGCATTCAAATTTACGCTTTCCATTGATGTTTGAATTCTGAATCTTTTTCCAGCAAGGGAGCTCTCTCAACAATGTATTTTGGAGAGTATAAAAATAATGTTTTTACCTTTCCCTAGGTATTGGTTGTGTATTACTTCATGCGAAGTTTCATAAGTCTATATTCAAAATTATGATTTCCATTGATGTTAGTTACCTTTTGCAACAATGGAGTCTCCCAACAATGTATATTTTGGGAGTATGAAAATTTCGTCTCTAGCTTTCTTAGTTCTTGGTAGTTTTACTAAGTTTGAGTTTTTGTAGTTCTATGTGCAAAAGTACGCTTTCCACTGATGTCTTAATCCTCTACCTTTGGCTAACAATGGAGGTCTCTCAACAATGCATTTTTGGGAGAATGAAAATTTTGCCCGTATCTTTCTCAGGTATTTGATTGATGAACTCTCAATTGATGTAAATTTTGTTGTCCTACGTTAAACTTAAGCTTTCCATTGATGTTCGAAATTTATCTTTTTGTCAACAATGAAGGCCTCGCAACAATGTACAGTTGAGAATATAAAAAATCGCCCCTATGTTTGCCTAACTATTAGAGAAGTGATTCTAAGTTTCGTAGCTTTTTAATGAAAATTACGGCTTCCATTGATGTTTGAAATTTATATACAGTCTATGTTTCTACAACATGGAACTCTCACAACAATGTATATTCGGAAGTATCAACATCTCGTCTGTCAGAATGTTAGTAAGTTAAAATTTTCATTGTTCTGCCTTCAAAATTACGCTTTCCACTGATGTCTTAATTTTGTATCTGTAGATAAAAATAGAGTGCTCTCAACAATGCATTTTTTGGAGTATGATTTCGTCCGTACCTTTTCTCAATAATGGTGGAGTTCTCAATTGTCGAAAATTTTATAGTTCTACGTTCATAATTACGCTCTCCACTGATGTTCGACATGTCTTTTTGCCAACAATGAAGGCCTCCCAACAATGTACAATTTAAAATATAAAAAATCGTCCGTATGTTTCCCTAGTTATTTATGTATTGATTGTAAGTTCGAAGTTTCGTAGTTCTTTCACGAAAACTACGGCTTCCATTGATGTTTGAAATTTGTACGTAGTAGATATGTGAGATTGCATTGCCCTCTAGCGTCAGAGATTCACAATAGGAACCTTTCCAACAATAGATGTTTCTGAACAATGCATTTTTGAGAATATAAAAATTATGTTTACATTTCCCTAGGTATTGTTATTCCTCATGCAATGCATCTTAACTCTACGTTCAATATTACGTTTTCCATTGATGTTTTAACTCTACATCTTTTTCCACCAATGGAAGTTTCTCAACTGAGTTAGAACTGAGTTAGGCATTTTACTTTATTCCCCTTTGAAAATATAAACTGAAATAATTTAAGTTATAAACAAAACATTTTAAAAGAAAAGTAAGTATTTTTGTTTCAAAGTTGTGATTGATATTTTACTTTGTGAAAGTTACAAACCACATTTTTATATTTTCACATGTTCTATGCTCAGAAACGCTTTTTTTTAAAACAAAATTGTGATTCATATTTTTTTTAAGGAAAGTTACAATAACATTTTAATTCTTCGAAAACTTTTCTTGTTGGAAAATTGTGAATAATATTTACTCAACTGAGTTAGAACACGAAATAATTTTGGAAAACTTAAAAATTTGTACAACTTAGAAACAGAAGTTGTAAACTATATCATTTGAAGCAACTACACCCGTTGATTTTGCAAACCTTTTCAGAATATGATTTTTACATTAGTTGGGAATCATATATTTAAAATTAATTCACATCTTCAATGCTGAGAAGAAATTCTTCTTAGAAAGTTTCTTATAATGTTGTTATTTCTACTATTTATCAAACTACACTCCTGAAAAATTATAATAAAAAAAAATTGTTCACATAATCCACTTGGAAGTACTTCTTGATGTGGTCTTCATCGACGAGTAAGAAACTATAGTCTTAGATAATAGTCTTTTCCCGAAGCAACCTAAACTAATTTAAAATTCAATCATCCTTTCTCTGTGCTCTTTCTGAAGCAAAGACATGTGCTTTATAAAATCCTATCTCCGTAAATTATACAATCTTCACAGCATTAGTGTTATTACGAAAGTATAATAGAATTATACAACTTTTTACAATTTCAAATTTCAAGATGAAACTTCATTTATTATATTCAAGAAAGTTTATTGTACAAGCTAAAATCATATTAATATCGTAAAGATTTCATTTTACAGGCGCCTTAATTGCCTACACAACGCCCAGTTTAACTGAGTCTGGCGCCGTTACTGAATAATTTATTATTTGGTAGGTAGAGGCGGGTAAAGGAAATAACAGGATCGATGTTTGGATTTTTATTAAAAAATACAAGTCCACAATGTTAGTAAAAAGAGTCTCCCGTACGAAACTATTGAGTCTTATTGTTGAGCTATATTTGTCTCCCATTTTGCTTTCTCTTAAACAATTCCTTGGTTTGCTGTTGATGTTGGCCCATTCGACGGCTTCTTATCTGGCTGAGATAGGAGGCCCTCATACTTGTTGCAGGCTGGGGCCATAGTGAAAGAAATTCCCATCCCGTAGCAGTTCTCAACTTGGGGACTTTTGCCTATTCCATAGCAGATAAGGCGGTAGGTAGGTTGGTCCACCCGAAGCAGGTCTGACCAAGGTAAATATAATGGCCCATCCCGTACCGAATTTGAACAAAGTGTGGGAAGAGAGGAGAGTTGACATGACTATTCATGGGAGTGAAATAGTGGCATATACTGCGATTCGACGCCTTTTATTCTGTCCTGGTCCGCCGACTTTGCAGTTCCATACGCCGTCTGCACCCTCGGCCATCTTCGATTGCTGTTGTCGGTCCGTCTTCCATTGTTACTATCTGTTTACTAGTAGAAACACGTCTTTTACTCATACTACGTACACCGTCTTCCCACTATTTATTTACAAACACGAGCACGTGGTTTTACGCACACAATGATCCACGGCACTTAACAATATTGTTTCATAACTTCCATGTTCAGAAAGGTTTTGTTAATAAGATTGCGAATGACATTTTATTTAGAGCAACATAAATTTTCCTTTGCTTAAATAATGTATTCATAGAACGGGGTAGCACCACAAGTCTTAAATTCCAGAAGCCCTAAATTTCAGAAGTTCTAAATTCCACAATTTCTAAAAGGCAAGAAGCCAATTCTCTGGATTTTGCAGAAGTCCTAAATTGCACAAGTCCTAAATTGCAGAAGTCTTAAA
>JAGDQP010046676.1:0-14493 GCA_022664845.1 Lepisma saccharinum
TTCTCGGGCCTATAATCTGGGACATGATATTTCAGCCGTGTCTGGGAATGTTGAATGAACTTGATCAAGTGGAAAGGGTAGTGGGCTACGCGGACGATCTGGCGGTTGTAATTAAAGGAAAAAACAGAAATGAATTACAGAATAAAGCAAACCAAATCATAGATAGAATGAGATCATGGTGCAACAACAATAAACTATCTCAGCCGAGAAGACTAAATATGTGTTATTTAAAGGCAATCTAAACTTCAACAGGGGGCCGATAATAAAAATCAACAGGAAGACAATTAAAAGAGAAAGGGAGTTCAAATGCCTAGGTGTTATTTTGGATGAGAAGCTAAATTTTAGAACCCATGTTACGACAGTAAAAAATAAAGCAGTTAAGTTATCACATAAGAAAGCCAACATAGCAACCAAGGATTATAGAATACCCCTGAGGATAGTAAGAATGTACCATGATGTCATAATTCGGTCTGTAGTTGGTTATGCCATCAGCGCCTGGAGCCATCGAATGGAAGATGTACGTCAACAGCAAATCATCAATAGGTCTCAACTGCAAACACTACTGAGACTTACAGGAGCCTACAGAACAACTCCGGTGGAAGCACTCCAGGTGGCGACCGCGACGATGCCCATGCATCTACAGGTAAAGAGGATGGGGGCCGCCTACTGGCTCAAAAGAGAACGAGAAGACACGATAAAAGAAATTCTCCATCAACCAGCTGAAAGTAGAAGCGATATACAAGATATCCTGACCAGTGCGTGGCAATCATTCTGGGAAAAATCATCCAAGGCAAGAAGATTCTACAGTATCTTCCCGGACGTGGTTGAGAGGGCTAAAATGCAAGTAGAAATCGAAGGTGGGTTGCTCCGCTTCGTTACCGGTCATGGCCCCTACCGGCAAAAGCTCAAAGATCTAAAATTAGTGGAAGATAACATGTGCCACGCTTGCGGGGTTATTGCGTCCCCGGACCACGTTGTTCTTAGATGCCAAGAGACTGAAGATCTAGTCAGAGAACAAAGAGCCATTTTGGGGGAAAGACCCATCACGGAAGTTCTGAGAACTCCAGAGCTGGTGCCGGTCCTCCGAGAGACGGCAGAGAAAGTTTCATCATTCTACAAAAGAAGATTCTTCGCAAGGGGGGCTCACCCTAGGGGAGGGCAAGAATAAGCAAGACTCCACAAATATGAAAATGTATGAGTGACCATCGGACAAAACAATGCAGTGTCTATGTACGCGAGACGGATCCTGCGAATCGACCGCGGTTTCCGCGAGTTATTGACATTAATGATAACAGAACAAGAACGTAAAGTATATACGGATATGCAAAAACGTCTATCCAACTTAACAGTGTGAGAAAATAAAAATATCAAAACAATGTGAACGTTAATAACAAGATAACAATATACTAGCATAATAGTTTACTACTGCTGGAACTCCAGCAGTATAGAGTGCCTTGCATGGAACACCAGCAAGAGACTCTCAAGTGTGAAAGTGTGTGTGTGAGTGGTGGTTGGAACCGGGATTGGTGTAGTAAACATAGTGGAAACAAACTAAAATCAGACAAACAGACCGAAGGTTGCGGATACCGCAACTACCGGTCGAAGATGTGCATACCAAACCTGCGAGTAAATGTGCGCTGTATGAGTGTGGATAATTATCTAGAGGAAGAAGAGAAGAAGGAAATATTAATGCAGAACAGAACATGCATCCAGGACTGACCAGCTTCTCTACTCCTCCTTCAGGATAGAAGACAGCTTGAGGAACAGCAGAGTAGAAAAAGAAGACCGGATGGCCACAACTGTGCTGGGACAACAACAACAACAAAGCAGAAAGAAGACACCAACCAACGAAAGCAGCAATTAATCTTATTAGTCTCTTTACAGGGTGTCGCTGATAAGAAGAAGAAGCCATTCTCAAGCCTATGTGTTGTGTCGTCCTGTATTCGTCCTGTATTGTCCTATGTGTATTGTATGTTTTTGTAGAAAAAGATAAAGTAAATAATAGGTAGGGACCCCTCCCAAGCAAATGTTCCAACAATCCATTCTGGACGCCTGGTCAAAAATCCGTCCCGCAACACCAGCTGTCTTGAACAGATGGAACATAGGAGATCCTTATAATGCCGGACCGCCGGTAATCCAACAATATCTAGGGACAAGCCTGCCCCAGACGGAGAAGTACTAAGATTTACGTGATGCACGACCTAGAAAGTGCACGACTCAATCTGTGCAAAGCATGCAAAGAGACAGGGGTGGTTAGGCGGGCCCCCAAAATAATAATAAAATTAAAGTTCATGACAATGGCATACGTACTTTGTTTCAATTTTAAATAGTAAATAGTTGTATAGTTTTGATTCTTAAGTTCAAATTTTGATTTTGTTAACCATTATTTTTGATAAAATGCTCTAAAACAGATTAAATTTGTTGTTATAAATAACAATGTGTGTGAGAGTAGTGGTATTATTAGTAGTTGTTTAAGTAGTTGTAGTATTAGAAGTAACAGCAATAGTTGTAGTATAGGTTGCAGCACTAGTAGCATCTTTCATCATACGATTCGGCTGAAATTTTACACAGTAATAATAATCAGTAAGCGGTAGAAATCCAGGGTACAAATAAAATAAAAACCACCTAATTGCTTCACTCTATGGAGAAGCTGGTTTCAATTTAATTTTGATGTCCGAAGGAATTCTTTGTAATGATGCAAACAGCCAGCCACCGGCACTTGACTTACTAGTAACTTTATGAATCGAACACGACACCACAGCGGCTAGAGAACATCCTCTTCTTGAGCAGAAAACCGAACTGATACTTCACGACCATTTTCTACAACGAACAACTCTGCAATTTACATGATTTCGACGAAACAAAGTAAATCAACCCCAGCCGTTACTGTAATCCAGTAACTACTGAACATTTCGCCTTAAATATTAGCCACATCGGATCTAGATTTACCTACTCAGAGAAAGAAAACAGCAATGTCCATTGACGTTATGTACCAAAATAGTTTAACACAGTACATACATTTATTCTCACTTTATAGTTTCTTTGGTTGCACGTTTAATCCTTTATTTTAAGTTTATACTAAGCTGACCGTACTGATCTGTATGGAAAAAAAAAGCAACAGATTTTCCATGTAATAAGCCTGCAATGAATAGTATCTTAGCTAGTTACTAGCTTTAACACAATTTTGTCAGGCAAAAGCCCAATCTAAATCCTAACAGAAGGAATAAATTTGCTATATACTTGTACCAAAATTTATGGAGTTAACCACGACAAATCTACGGTCGACGGTGATAAATGCTACCTACATGTGTTACTAAAATTCACTACAAATGTTCATACTTTGAAGAATTAACAAGAATTTTCCAAGTCGCCTCCTTAGTATAAAAGGACCCATTATTTTCGCTCAACATCAAATATGGTGATAAATGTTCTCCTCGTACAACTGCCTGATATAACATATGTTATATGAAGATAAGAAAAGTATACGAGCTAGGTTGCAAAAGAAATGTAGGTATAGCGAAATGGTTACAATGGTCTCTTTTGGAGCAACGCAAAATTAGAATTTACATATTCCCTTGTTTGTTTGTTGCTATATAGAACCATGTAAAGTCAAAAATTCATCGAATAATATCAATTTATGTAATATTAGCAGCATGATCTTCCATAAAGTGGAACTAGCATTATTATAGGCAAGAGAATGAGTAAAATTAAGAAAAAAAAACTCGTATTTAATTTCGCTTAGGCCAGTAGCTAGCTTAAACGTTTAATAAAGTTCAACATATGGTAAACCTTAATAAATGTGGATACACTAACATTAGATCCTTACAGCCAACAACAACTAGATAATACTTTGACCCTTCAACGTTGTTGATAGAAAATAGAAAATGGTTTCAGAGTAATTTTTTGGATTATATTTATGTTCGCCGAACTGGATACCCTCCTATCAAACGATGTAGTCTACCTTGTATCAGTACATAATTGAGTCAGACCAATAATAGGTTATAAACGACTATACGTTTTGGGCATAGTCAATACGTTAAGCCAGAAAATGATTGTGAGATTTCCCCCAAAATTTCGCTGACTGTATAACTATGTACGGTAGAGTTTGGAGGTAATATAATATTATTGTTAACTAACCAAGAATAAGTGTTGCATGATATGTATAGAAATATGTATATGTGATAGCTATACAAAGAGATGGAAGATGGTAGACAAATGTACTCCATTGAATTCCCAGAGAATTGATACGACCTAGACGACGTCCAAATACTAGATGGGTAGATAAAATCAAGCGTTTTAGGATCTACATAAATGAGGATGGAATCAGACCGAGATATGTGGAAAGAAAAGGAAGCCTTCATCCAACAATTGATACAAAATGGCTGAATATGATGTGATCATGTATATATGCATGAAAAGGTAGTAACATTCTAACTTGTTAGTCTTAATACATTTTGCACACATTCGCTCAACATATAATGTTTCATAACTGTTATGAAGAAGTTTAAAAGGAAAGTAACTTTACAAATCAATTGATTGAATTTGATTTAAAGACATTAATTTAATTTCTTAAAATAGTTTGGATATAAAGTAACTTATTGAAGAACTTCTTTTTATAAAAAAGTACTGTTATGAAAAATTCTGTGACCCAAGTAAATCCTCAACTACATGTTGAGCTGACAAATTATATAATTGCGTATAATTATGTTTGATGATATTTAAAAGAGACCGAGTCTATTTTCCATACTTATATTTTAGCCTCACATCTTTGTGCCTCTCAAATGATGAATTAATCTGTGTGCTGCACTGGCATAATCAAAAAACGTCCCGAATACATGTCACGATTGCGACTCAATGTCATCTGTTCCAAAGTAATGGACCATGACTAAGTTTATCACCAAAAACTACTATGTATAAAGCAACTCGCCACCTTAGTGTTCAAAAAGCTATCCAATTTCCTGTTACAATGTGTTAGACAAAATTAATCCACCAAGGAACGCAACGAAACATTGAAAAGTGGAATGATCGACTATCATCAGTATGTACAGAGAGAGCAGTATAAATTCTATTTCTCTTGTTCTTGGTCAAGAACATTCTCACTCTGATTTTGATAAAACTGCGATATTAAAACTACCACAACGGATCTAGTGAACATCCTTCTACGTGGTTTGAGAAATAAAAACCTTATCTAAAAATGTTAAATTTGTCACAATTTTGTACTGTTCATAATTTTTGAATCATTGGATTTCTACTGAAATGTGTGTTAAATTTCATGAGATACTCTAAGACATATCACTGTTTCAGAATTCTAGTATTAAAGTATTAACCATGTCAATTCTCGATCTAACGTCTTCAACGTTGTATTAAAGTGGTTCCATCTCTACTAATGCTGTTCTTCAAATCCAAATTTCGAAATGCTCAATTTCAAACTTGGAATTACAATCATTTTGAATTTAACCTTATTGATATGTGTAGATGTAATTCAGTAAGATTTCCTATTTTTTTATTCTTTTATTTATGATCATATTCTGTTCATTTAATGGTAAAAATCTATAGTTTTGATTTTCTCAATATCATTGTAATCAACTGAAATATTATGATTTCACTATGCATTACAGACCATTATGTATTACAGACCGAAATGTTGTTTTTGCCCTCATTTTACTTTCAAATTTTGTTTAATTATTTGTTTATTTCGATTGAAAATATTTCAATTGTTCAGTTTCATTATTTTGTTTTTATATTGTTAAATAGCTGTAGACTAATCCTTCAGAATGATGGAATGAAACATTGCTTGTACTTGTAGGATGAAATCACACTTCATTCTGTTGATCCGAAGCCAGGATCACTCTTCAAAACTTTTGCGCATTGTCATGGATGTAACTTATCTCAACCAATTTTGTTAGCCATACTTTGAATTTTCAATCCAAATTTCAACCTATGATATTCATTCAACTAGTTACACATTATTGAATGTTCAGAAAGCAGTATTTTTTTTTTAAGTTTTAATTTAGTATTCAGAGCTTTAGAGATTTTGAAATTCCGTTTCTCAGAATACAAGATTTTGATTGGTGGCAAACATAACTATGATACCGACGATCTCGATATTCGATTATTCGATTTATTTATTTGTTTTAATCCCTTCTTTGTTGGGTTAAATTTTCAGTAACTTATTTCCCTTAATTCTCCAGCACCTTGGCAATAATTTTATCTCAATATTTTCCCCACTTAACATACATTCCTAATTTAGTTTTTCAATGCGATTGTATTGTAAAAATTTAGCTTAGTGGAACTTGATACAAAGTTAATATTCTGACCATAGTGTCCCTGATATATTCAATTCCTAGGATTTCCTTTGACCATTTTTCTTACAAAACCGTATCAGAATATTCTTCACTCTTCATTTTTATATAGTTTTATGTGAGTTTTATTTATCTACTTTAAGACTATACGAAAAAAAGCATCAAATTAAAGTTAAAACGTGTTTGTGAAACAACCAAAAGACATTTATTGTGTTTCGTATATTCAACTAAAATTATTTTACAAAAAGATGTAAGAAAAACTAATTAATTAATTAACATTTAATTTGATGATTCGTTGCTATAGTATTCGACAATGAATAATATTTATTTTTACTTCATATTAAGTGCTAAATGTACTGCGAGACGTGGATTGCACATTATACTGTAATTCACGGATTACAAGATGGCCGACAATACAGGCGTTATAGCTCACAGAAATCCTAACTACCTTCTGACGCACTTGTCCTCTTGATAACCTTTTTTTTACGTAAAACACCCGATTATCGTAAGAGACGAAGGTAACGTATTTAATAAGTTAATAATTCACTCACTCTCTTCGTCAACTAACCTTCTCATACCTTTTGTATGTGAATAGTTAAATCACGCCTACTATGATCCTTTGATTCTGACATAGCTTAACGTATCTAAAATCATGAAAAGCCAAATATTTTAAGTCGTCTTCGGGAAAACGCTTTAACCCATTTGAAGTCGCCAAAGTTTCTTCCAGAAGTGAAATTAATGTAAGGAATATCATTTCTTTAACTCAGCTTGAAATTCCTAACCACGAGACTTAGGTTTAACTTAGAATTTATTCCACCCTATTAAGAACTTAGAAAAATATCGAATCATCGGGAACATAGTTATGAATCCTAACTTTGAGTTCTCATAAAACTTAGAAACTAAATGTTAGACAGCACTTAATTGATTGTATTCTCTCATGTATATACAAAAGTCTTTGAGAAACTCTCCTTTTCGTGTAAATGTTTTAGTTAGTGTTAGATAATATCTGACAATAACATAGCAAGTTAGTGAAATCTGGTTAAGATCTTCTTTGGGATAAGAAGGCTGCAACGGTTATCTACTATGAGGCTCGACGCGGGAATCGAAAAACGGTACATAAGTCACTGCTCGTAACGGACTTCACCTCTGACATCCAAATATTATTATGTGCATATGTTTAAATGTTTATCTCATTTATTATTATGTTAGTAACAATAATGCACTAAATAATATTCCAAGCGATCATTTATCCAAAAGAAATACGTCAGAAAAATATATTGTTCTTTTTTATTACCTTTAAGCGCTCTACCATCTATCTCAACTCACAAATAATATCATGGGGTGGAACGAAGAATTTTGTTGTCAATGTATGCGTGTATTCCCATAAGACCACATACGCACAGAATCCAGTATACATTTTGCTTCCGCTCCAGCTCTTTCATTTTACTCAACGCAACTGCTAAAGATAAGAAACCGTGGTTCAATATAGGAACCACAAGAGACGAGATCATTAACAATTCTCCCCTGGTTTCCCTCTCTTTAATTGAAACAAATGTTGCTTAAGGAGGATAATTCCAGCACGAGACACAGTGCCACTGCGAGTGCAATCGGAGAAATCTCAGAACGACCACGGAAATGCATATTGGGGTTTCCAGGAATATCTTGGGGAGTGTAGACTAGGAGTCGGTGCCAATCAAACATAAAAGAATACCATTTTTTTCCTCTTACCAATAATATATCTACTGAATGGTATTAGTGGAAATTTGAAGTTTACAAAATTTATATTCGGTACTTTTGTCTCTTTATGTGCCTATTATATATACTTTAACAGGACATAGTCCCGTTGTGTATTTTATACTAAATAAATAACTAAATAAACTTACCTAAATACTTAGAACTAGAGGAAATTAATATTTCAGACATGGCACAAAGCAGAAGCAGCCTCATCATTATGAAACCAAATGGTACCCCAGTCGCTTCAATCTGCACAAATAGAGCAAATATTTATTTAGAAATCTTTAATGTCATAAGAAGATATAAAATAGATATTTTTTTAGAAATACTTAACAGTGTACCAATCACTTTCAATACATTTCTGAAAATAAATTATTTTAAGAATTGTAAATTTTCAGGTATATGTTGAGTACATGCAAAAGTTCGACCCGTTATTTGTGTGTGTTTAGATGGACAAAGAAGAGAAGATGGACCTAATCTAGGACGTGCATAATTGCCATCGCAAGCAATGACCCCTTCCCATCGTGCTGGTAGAAGGTGAACCTCTAACCGATAAAAGGTTTGTGGGTTGCGGTCGAAGAACTTTTGAACGGCAGTTTTCACATTCTCCACAGCAACAATGATTAACTGAGTGAATGGAGTTCCGAAACAACTAGGGTCTAAAGCGGGTAGTGCATAACTTAACAAACAAAGTCATTTGATTTTTTTCTGTAACGGCAGCAGTTCATTGCTTTGCTGTATCGTGGCGGTTGATGATTCCTTTGCGATTAAAGAGACCTGGTCGCTTCGATTCCAATGCTGCCGTACTTTATACAGTAGAAAATAGCAATAAAGTTTTGCTTAGGGTTCATTTACACGTCAATTCAACATACCTTCTCTACCTCACCATATCAGATTTCTAAAGCTTCTGCTAGAATTTGTAGTGCTAGAAAACGCAGAGAGGGCTCATTTTAGAGCTCTTGCATTAAACTTAAGTTTGTTATGTCACTTGATAGAATTGTAAAAAGAGAAAATGTTTGTTTCCCAAAAATTTTCGATTGATTTTCTCAAAATCGGGTATCTCAAAAACTTTTCAAAAATTTTCATATGTTGTCAATACTTGCTTAAAACTACCATGAGAATTATAATTTGAGATGATAATAGGATCACCAGATAAAAAAAATGTCATCATAATGTCTGCGGAGGAAAGTAATTATGGTGAATTTTAAGAATTTGAATTGTATTGATGGTTTGAGCGTTAAGCATCTATTCCTCAGGCTGGTATTGGTTAGGGCAAGATGAAGTTGGTCATAGTCTAAAATCAAAATACCTCGTGATATTGGGCGGTGTGACTGACAATAAACCCTTGTCCTCTTTACGATTGTTGCAAAATACGTGGATGTTTGAAAATCTCTCAAGCTAAGTATGAAAGTACAGGTTCAGAACTACGTTATTGTATCTGCATTATAACTAACTCTATACTACTTATTGTTTAAAATGTCAATGCTCTAGCTCAATTCCTTCCTTCGTGTTAAGGCCTGCAGAGTTTTTGAAGTGAACAGTTCAACGAAAATTGAGAAAATGTTATACATGCTGTCATCTAGTGCCTGCAAAAAAGTACTTAAAAGCCAAGCAGATCCATCATAATATAGTCCACACATTGCCGGTATACGTTCTTTCATATTCAACAATCAAGAAGTGGGTAGCTAAACTCCGACCTTGCAAGTAATCCTTCAAAGATAATTCCCCTTCGGGCCGTATATCAATCAACTGTCACAACTGACGAAATGGTTGAGAACGTCCACGACATGATGTTGTAGGATAGACGAAGGACCACAAAGTATTTTGCTGATGAACTAGTGTTTTCCCAGAAAAGGTAAATCTCATAATTGTTGCTGTGCTGGACATTTACAAGGTATCATTGCGTTGGATGTCAAAATTGTTGAGTGCAGATCACAAACATATCAGGATGAAAATGGAACGTGAGAATTTGGATAATCTTGAAAGGGATACAGAATATTCTATCGCCATATTCGTAACTGTTGACGAAATTTGGGTCTACAGCTTTCAACCTGATTATTAATAATAATTAAAACAGTGAGAACATGACCCCTTCCCTCGCCCCAAGAGGCAAAGGAACTTTATCAGGTGACAAAATCATGGCCATAATGCTTTCAGATTTTGAGGGTGTATTAATTGTGGTCTAGATGAAAAAAGGTTCAGCAATCAAGGAAACGTACAATCTATCACTACTGAGGCAACTGCATGATGTCATCAAAGTATAACTTCCTGGGAAGCTAAATATGGAGAGTAGGGTGGGTGTTGTTCCATCAAAGCCATGCTGCAGCTTTGGTGGTCACAATGGTAGCTTTTTATCATTTTGGGTTCAAAAGTGTGCCACACCCTCACTAGGCTACATATTTGGCTTTCTCGGATTACGCTCTCTTCCAAAAACAGAAAAAGAAAGTAAGTGGTACTCATTACGCCTCGGATGATGATGTCATAGCTGCTTTTGAAGATTTTGTATCAGGTAAGATTCAAGTTTATATCTGGAAGGTATGAGGACAATGCAAAATTGCTGGAAAAAGTATAAAGTCTTCAAAACGTCCTGAGTTTAAAAGTAACATGTAAATGCAAGCTTTCATAGCTAGGCCGCGAAATTTTCAAACGCCCGTTGTTAGACTGATAAAACCACCTGGCGAGATTCCTGACATAAAACTAAAAAGAAGAAACGGCATAGACCATGGAGGGTCCACAAATGCTTCGTTTCGGTGCTAGAGGCCGCCGAAAGTGTGGGAAAATGAGCTGGACAATGTAGAATACACGTTAATTGTTATACTATTAAGAGTGAAACTGAGTCAGCATGATACCTTCAAAGATTTTAAACCTGCGTTATCCAAAATTATACAAATTCGAAAATTGTGCCACGGATGCGCAAGGGATTTCCCGAAGAAAATAGGAAAATTCCAGACCCTCTCCGGAGTAAATAATGGCTCGAAGCAACTGTGAATGAGACTGCTTTCCGTGTCAGTACAGATGATAGACCCAATCACAACTATATATCAGGATAATAAGAGTGTCTTTACTTATATTCAAATAATCATGTATGCAATGCTTACTTCTACTACGCAAACGTGAAACTTTTGAAAAATTGTCCCGCTAAGATAAGCTATTCTACTTGAGATATTGACCTGGCGTGAACAAATTATTGTTGCCTAGTGGAAAGTTGTCTCATTTATACTTATTTTGAACCACCTTTACTTCAGAGATTTTTGAGGGTTTAATTTTTCTTTTGGGAAATCCTTACGATACGTACTCGATGGGGCAAAACGGATTTATTAAGCGACTATGTTCCGACCGAGGTGGCTACTGATAACGACAATGGTATATTCTACAATGAGTTAGAAAGGCTGTTTGACCGAATGCTGAAGTATAATTCGAAAATTGTGTTGGGTGAATTCAATACAAAGGTAGGGAGGAAAGGAAAATATAGACCTACTATAGGCAAATGCAGCCTTCACGAAAAGACCAACAACAATGGAGAAAGACTGATAAATTTCGCGATTTCGAACAACCTGCTGCTAGAGAGAGTGTAATTTGAACACAAAAACATACACATAGGTATCTGCGGACGGCAAAACTCTCAACCAGATCCATCACGTATTAGTATATAGACGAAGATACACCAACATAATGGATGTTATGTAGTACAGAGGAGCGGAAGGTGACACCGACCATTAATTAGTGATGACAAAAGTAAGGGGAAAGTTCGTGAACACAGAAAGCAAGGGGTCAAAACCACTGAAATTCGAAGTTGAACGATTAAATAATCCGAGCATAAAAGCAGATTACCAACTCGAACTCTCAAATATGTTCGAAATCTTAGCCGACTCGAGTAATGATAATAATGATGATATTACTAATGAAACTGATGTAAGTAAGATGTGGGAGGTGATTCGTGAAACAATTAAGAGCGCAGCGAAGGAACGTGTAGGTGAGAAGAAACAACAGAAGAACAAACCTTTTTTTGATGAAGAATGCATAAGTTTCATGAAATACGAAAAAAGCTAGGCAACGATGGCTAAGTAATAATCTCGAAGCAAATACTAAACACTGCAGTAGAGTGAAACAAAAAGCCACACTCGAGTGACAGAAACAAAAAGCCAGAATATCTGACGCAGAAGATTCAGGAGGTTGAGGAAAAAAGGAAGGCAAACAACATACGAGATCTATACAAAGGGGTAAACTCGTTAAGAAAAGATTGCTAGCCGAGGTTATGAATGATCAGAAATGAACTTGGAAATCTTCAGGCGGATCTGACTAAAATTGTCGATGTGTGGAAAAGTTATTTCGACAAACTTCTTAATGTACACAACGGGAAACAAACAGAGGAATTTGAAATCTATACCGTGGATTCCCGAATATAGCGATGTCGAGATGGAAATGTTGGCTAAGAAATTGAAAATTTTTAAATCACCAGTAATGAACAATATTCCAGCGGAATTAATTAAAGCAGGAGGAAAGGCACTAATCAAGGAACTACATAATGATAAGTGATGTATGGAGAAAGGAGCAGTTCCCAAAAAATCGAAAACCTCAATAATAGTTCCGATTTACAAAAAAGGCGATATATTGAACTGTAATCATTACTGCGGAATCTTGTTACTTCCAAACTGTTACAAGGTATTAAGTAATATTCTGTTAATATGCCTAAGTGTATACGTAGATGAAATAATTTGAGATCAACAATGTGGATTTAAGCGAAATAGATGTACGTTTGACCAGGTTCTCGCCTTGAGACAAAATTTGGATAAGAAATGGGAATACAATGGGACTTTTCAACAGCTATTCATTGATTTTACGAAAGAATATGATTCTATCAAAATAGAAAAGTTATACAACATTCTGATAAGATTTCTAATTTCGAAAAAAATGCTCAACTAGTTACGATGTATCTCAGCGACCCCATAAGCAGAGTACCAATATGTAATAATATGTCAGGTAGTTTCAAGATTCGCAACGGATCGAAACAAGGCTATGCCTTGTCGCCACTAATGTTTAACCTTGCGTTAGAATATGAGATTTTAAAAATTATGGGGACAAAAAGAGATTAACATTGAATGGCTTGAATCAACTGTTCGTATACGCGGAAGATAAAAATGTAATAGGGGGCGATATAGATGAACTACAAAGCACCACCGATGTCTTAGTAGAAGCATGCGATGAGATAAGTCTATAGCTAAACACAGATAAAACAAAATACATAGTAGCAAGCCGAAACACAAGGAATAAAAGAAATAAAAACATAAGAATTAAGGTTAGGGTCATAGAGAAAGTAAACAAATTTAAATACTTAGGAGCATATGTAACAAGCAAAATTGATGTCAAGGAAGAAATAAAAGTCGCCTAGCATCAGGGTGCGCATGTTTCTATTTGGTCCCAAAACTTCTAACATCGCGATTAATATCAAGAAAATTAAAATTGAAAATATACAGAACTGTCATTCTGCCGGTAATATTTTACGGTTGCGAAAGTTGGAGTACGACCCTAGCAGATGAACATAAATTATGTGTATTTGAAAATAAGGTTTTGGGAAAGATATACGGGCCGAAACGGGACGAGATGATTGGATATTGGAGTAGACTGCATAATGAAGATCTTCAAGGACTGTAGAATTCACCAGATGTTGCAAAAATAATGAAATCGCGACCACTAAGGTGGCCATGTAGCTCAGATGGGGGGAAAACGAAGATAATGTTCTATCCTGGTTGGAAGCTCGGATGAAAGGAGGGCATTGGGAAGACCGGGACGTCGTTGGGAAGACAATATTAGAAGAGATCTTCGAGAGATAGGTGTTTGTGATGAAAACTGGCTTGATATTGTCCAAATACAATCCAATGGCGAACGCTTCTTACTGCAACGATGAACTTGCGAGTTCCATAACCGTAAATGTTAGTTAGTTAGATAAGAATTAAACCTGGGTCTTTGATTCACGACCCGGATGCGAATATTCTAAACTGAAACTGAGGATCTGGATCTGGTTGCAGGAATGGAGAATCCGATTTTGGAACTGGACAGAAGATTTAGATCCGGGAATCCCATGCAACAATATGAATACTTTAGCGTTTTCACACAGGCGCGCTGATCCGTGCTGACCCGAGTCGACTCAGGAATCTCTGTCTCAACAGAATTAAACTGAATCAAGCTGAGTCGTGTCAACACGTACCGGGATTGGCCCACTTCAATATGCGTGCTAAACCGAGTAGTGGCTCAATACAGAAGGACCTATTAAGGAGGGACAATTCTCGTGCAGACGCTTTACTCTTTAACCTTATATAACACTTACAGCCGGCTGATTTTCAATTACCAATTTGACGGATTTTTAGCATGTTGGAAAGTTAATATGAAGAACCCGGGATCGAATCCTTGTGTTATTTTGTTTTTTATTTTTTCTAAAAAATAACGTTTCTCTTTTATA